>APFE031749066.1:0-21404 GCA_000404065.3 Pinus taeda
ATTTTGCTTCTACTGTCTTTGGTGTTGTTTTATCCTCTTCTTGTAGAGTTTCTACCTTTCCTATGGCAATCTTTTTCTGAGCTGTCTTGGGCTTCTTCTTTCCAATTCTTGTCCTCTTCCTTTTATATGCTTTTGATGCCGTTTTCTTCTTTGCTTTAGGTTCAACTGTGGTTCTATCATGTTTCTCCTCTTCTCTCTATTTTTCCTCTTTTTCTTCTTCTAATTGAATATTTTGTGCTTCCTCATGGCTTTCCTTCTCAAGTTCCTCTTTCTGCTCCTCCTCTTCACTGCCAGATGGATTAAGGTCATCAGTGAGATTTTTTATGTCATCTTTTGTAGTCATGTTCCTGAAAATTTCCTAAGCTATAGGGATTGTGTATGTGTGGAGGGCATCCTCTACCAACAATTTAATGAGCCCATGGTGGGCCAGTTGGTCTGGAACCCTTGCATTCAATTTGGTGCCACACTCTATCAAGGATTGGAGGAGGAAATATGGAAGACTGAGTTTTCTAGATGCAAGTAGGGCCATTCCATATCTTAGTTCATGTAATAATCTGAAATGATAACCATAGACTATATTGTATCTTCCTTCACAAGAGATATATTTCATGATTTGGTAGCTGACATCACCCCATGGATAAGGTATACTTGTCCTTCTGATCCCATTCTCATCCTCCACGGGATGTTCATCAGGCTGGAAAAAGGTCTTTTTAGCAACCTTTCCTAGTGGTTTTTCTTCTTTTCTCTAGGGGAGCCCAACTGGAAGACCTGTAATTCTGCTAATGAATTCTAGTGTAATTTCTATGGTTAGACCCCTGAAATTGACTGTAGCATGGGTTTTTGAATGGGGTCTTAAAGATATTAAAAATTCCTCTATAACTTCTTTATCATACCCATGAAATTTCTCAAATAAAGGCATCCAATTTTCCCTGGTAAAGAGGGCTACCACTTATGGGTGTTCGTGCAATTTGGTGGAGTTTAGAGGCTCCTTTCTCATAAAACCCCCCATCATGATGTTCAGTGATTGCTATAAATTGTCAGGTGAGGAGGAAAGCAGCAAATTTTCAAACCCGAAAATAGAGGAATAGCTGAGGTTTTTTTTTGGAACCAGAGAGAGTTTTTCGTGTTTCTTCTTTTCAAAAACAAAATTTAATTTTCCTGCCCTTCAAACTCTGTTCTCAACCTTACTTTACTTCTCAGGTTGTTAGAGGAAATCAATAGTTTTTCTTTTAAAAAAACACAACACAGAAAGCAAGACATTGTTTTTCTTTGACAGACCACCCAATGCAAATTCAGTGCTTTACAGGCTTAATTTCCTATGGTTGCATCACTTCTTCTTATAGGAGAATACCATGGAGGAGAAAGAGATAGACTTTTAGTGAAGAGAGTAAAATGGAGAGACTATATATATTTTAGAAAAACACAGGCAGACTTTTGTTTTCACTTTCCCTTTCTTTTTCCACCTAGTACTTTGCTTCAAATCCCACCACCTTTTGTAGATATATAACATGCAAACTAGGTTTTTCCAAGTCTACCTTCTTTTGAGCTTGAATTTGGCACAAAATCTTGAATTTTCCCTCTGCAGAGCTATTCACTGGCCTTCCTGTAGAACGACTCCTGTAGACTATGTTTCCACTCCTATAGAGTGTGATAATGCTCCTGTAGAGCCCGATAAGCGGAAGGGTTTTGAACACTGGCAGAGAGTGATTGTTTTGAAGTTCTGAAGGTGGTAGGTAAGTTGTTGCAGCTAAGAACTCATCGATGCAAATGAAAAAAAAAGGTGGTGGAGGCTTCTACTGCAACGTACTTAAGCTTCAGGCATGTTCTGTGGTGATGAGGTGTGGTGGCAGGAAGGGTACATTATCCCCATCTGGACCGTTGGTCCCTACTCCAGTGCCATTAAGATATTTCATGTCACCTGCCCACAATCACTTCTATCATTCCCATTATACGCCACCACCACTACTTATTTTGAGTTTTTCTTCCCAAGTTGATGGACCACACGTGCCGATTACACCTTCTGAACGCTGTTTGAATTGGACGAGGCTTGTTTGAACTGGATGAGGGTGGCCAGTTAGCTGGCCACCAATTTCATTTAATCGTGACCATCTCAATGGTTCATGTAGTTTCTAAATCAAATTCATGCAATAGAGGAATGGGTTTAGCCACTTACCTATTAGTCGCTACCGTGATTTGCATGCTCAAACTTTGGCACTTTGTTCATGGACTTCTACTACTATTGGCACTTGTGGCTTCTAAACTAGTGGCTTGGCTACCTCATGCTAGTGATCTTTGATCAGGAACCACTCCTTGCACGTTGTATACACCTAGGGTTGTACTGACGCTGCCTCTAGAGCTTGGTTTTTAAAGGGATTAGCTGTTACAGGAATCCTTTAGGACTATAACAACTAACTGAAGAGACAACTGAGGAAGGTTCTGAAGGAAAGGAAAAGCAACTGGTATGCACCAAGTAAGAAACAAATTAAGAATGCTGTTGTTTTATTCATCATTTAAAAAAGAAAAAAGAAAAAAAAAAGAAACAAAATTTCTGTGTTTTCTGTGTAGGGAAGAAAGAAGCGAATGGAAATGTAGTGGTGCAGGGATGGAATGGAGAGTTACGAGGATGAATGGTGGAAGGGAGGTCCACAGGCCTTCTGGAAAAAATATTTAGCCCTCTGATTCTTTTTTGAACTTGATTTCGAGCTCTTTGTGGTTTCTACGGGATCCTCCTATAGAAGGTACAGAGTTTCCTTTGGGATGCAAAATTTCCAGAACAATTGAGACCGAGGCTTGGGAAAAGACAATGGCAATGGAGAAGTGAGCTATCAAGGATGTATTCAGCTTGTCCATGTCCTTTTTTTCCTTCTGTGACCCTCCTGCAATCTACAATGCATTCAAAAGAAGTTTGTTTTTTTTTTTTGTATTTTTCTCTCTATTTTTTTTCCTCTTTTTTTTACGAGACAGCTAGGGCGCCTCCAGGAGGTTTTCACCCTCACTGCCTACCTTCGGTACCTCCAGGAGGTTTTCACCCAGGGGTCTTTTATTCTCTTTTTTTCTATTTTTTCTTTTTTTTGTTTTGTTTTTTTTTAGGGTGTGGGTGGAGTGCATGCAGAGACCTGCTCCACTACCAACAATGTTTTACTCATATTCTCAATGACTTCTTGCTTGGAGAGGGGCTTCCTATAGATCTTCAATCTATGCCCGTTGACAAGCATGGGGATGGCTTCTTCATCAATGGTCGGGATCAAAACTGAACCATTGTCATTTAATTTTTCTACTGTGTACGGTCCCAGCCATCTTGTCCTCATTTTTCCTTTGAAATCTCTATATCTTGAATCATACAACAGTGCCCAATCTCCTTCCTGGAATTGTTTTTCTTTGAGGTGTTTGTCATGCCATATTTTCCTTTGAAGTTGGACTAACTCTGAGTGGAGAAGGCCCTGCAATCTTTGTTCATCCAATCCATTTAGCTGAAGTAACCTTTCCTTTTGTGCATGGCTGATATCTAGGTCCAGCTAAGTGGTCGTCCTTAATTTGTTATATTCAAATTCTACTGACAGCAAAGCCTTCTTCCCATAGACTAGCTCATAGGGTGTGAACCCTTTGGTGGTTTTCCAGGTGGTGTTATAGGCCCAAGTGGCCTCAACCAATCGATCTGCCCAATCTTTTCTGGTGCTGCTCACTACCTTGGTCAAAATCCCTTTCAAAGCTCAGTTAGTGACTTCTACCTGTCCATTTGCTTGCGGATGATAAGGGGTGGAAGTTCTGTGCTTAATTTTGTGATATGCGAGTCGGTCTTCAATCAGATTGGAGGTAAATTGACTCCCTTGATCTGTGACTAATTCTCTTGGATAGCCAAACTTGTAGAAAATATTTTCTCTCAAAAACTTAGCTACTTTTTCTTTTGTAGCTACCTTGATCGCCTTTGTTTCTGCTCATTTTGTACTTGAGCCCAGCTCTATTGGAGGTTGGCCCCTCAAAGAGGCAAGTGAATATTTCTTTCCTTTTTGAATAATAAAATACATGCTATTATTTCTTATTGTTCTGTGTTCTAGGTATATTTCTTCTCATATTTGGTATTCTAGTATCTTCTCGTAGGTCAAGAGCATAACAAAAACCCCCTTTCATCACTTACACCAAGACATAGACAATTGTGCTTATAGGGAGCTTAAAATCCTTCACAATCCCATGTTCAAAACTGGTGCACACCAGAAACACGATTCATAGGGGGTGAGGCTTAGGTCTTAGTGTGTGCAACTATCCACGAGGTTACCTGACTTGTTGGTCAAGGGATCCACATTGTTGACTAAATACCAAGAATAACATGATTTGACCACCCCTATGGGACGAAGGTAGCCTTAGTGTCGAGTCTTACGAAAACACCCTATAGGGATGGTTGTTGGAAGCAACCATCTCTGTACCCCACCTTCATCTAGTCAGCCCTACTTGTGGACATCAGACCCCATCAAATAAGAAGTATTTTGGAAAGCTATCTAAAACAATAGAACTAGGGCTTGATTCATGATTTAGACAACCTGTAGGCTAGAGGTATTTTTTCTATAGGAGGTGTTTCGTTGGATTAGAGTAACATATCATTATAATTAGTTTTCACTTCACATCATTGCATTAGGTGTTTTCTTGTTGTTTTTTTCTTTCTTTCTTTATCCTCTCCCCATAGTATTTCAATTTTTATTTTGTCCTGACACCATTTCACCCCCAAAATGCTTGTCACGGAGACTTCATGGCCTTCACCATTACTTTCCTTTAGGATATTCTCTCACCCCTACTTGACAAGTAAGTGTTCCTCGATCCCATCCTCCACCTAGTCCACATACAGACTCTACTTCTTCTTATTCCTCAAGTTCCTCCTTTGATTACACATCTTCCCAACACTAAATCACTACCATGTTAGGTGCTAATGTAGGTAGTGAAAACCTAGGTGGTAACACTAGTCCTAACAAGGGTAACTCTACAGGTGGTAACACTAGTCCTAAATAGGGTAACCCTACAGGGGGTAACACTAGTACTATCTAGGGTAACACTACAGGTTGTAACACCAAAACCTCTTTAGATATGGCCACTAATCCAATCTTACTTCCCTAAATGGTTGGTAAACTCAAATATCAACATGTCTTTCTGTAGTGCTAAAGAAGGTATCACATAATTTGAAAACGGATTGTTTTTGCCCCTCAAATTCAGTTATTTGTATGAGAAATCATGTGCATGATCCAGGTACTAAGCTTTACATTATTGTATTTACTAAAGAGTAAGTGAATGCTAAAAATGGGTTTTATATCCAAGTAATAAAATCAGTATAGAAAATTGGAATAGTTTAAAATCTAGAAGTGGATGAAACAATGTGCAACATATAAATAATGACAAATAAGAAGAAAGTACATGTTTGAAGACATGCACTAGGAAAAATGGGGCTCTTGACATTGAGAGTTCACTAGAGAAACATTGTGCCTAGGTTTCCAATGATCAGCTTTAGGACATTGTTAACTTACGAAGCTATTGTAATAAAAATGTAAATTCCTTAAATTATATTGTAATTTTCCAACATAATTTTGAATTGTGGAAAGCTTGTTGGAATAAATTTATTCCAAGGCTATATCAACTACATGTAATAATAATTTGAGAATTTCATACGAATAGGTTGGTTGGATATAAAAGGATCTTAAACTTCTCAGAAGCCCTAGCTATAAGGTTGATTTTGGCAGTTCATCTCAAGTATAGGTTTGTGGCACAAAGTTATAAAAAAGAAAGTGTACCTACCCTCCTCCAATCATGCAATGAATCCAACGTATTATGAAGGTGGCAACTAATGCCTCTCATGTTTGGTGAGTACCAACAAAATCATTTCTTATACCTTTCTTATTATCGGGTCGCATTTTAGTTAACAAACAGGGAATGGAAATTCTATTAGAATTACAAGTGACATTTGGATTGGTTTAGAATTTGATTTACATATGGATAAAAATCTAAACATATTCATGGATGATGCAAGCATTCTATATAATAGACCTTGTTATTGGCTTAAATGAAACATTGACAACAAAACCGTCATTTGTGGATCTTCCTTCCTCAACAAACAATTCCATGTATCTCTCAAACATGTACTCTAGCACACAACATTCCCTCGGTTACTCCTCTTAGAAACAAGTTGTTCATTCAAACAGCTGGAGTAATTGGATGACCCATATAACCATCTCCATTTTCACTTGATATGCACTAGTATAAAGTTGTTAGAAGATGTAGAAAAGCGAGAATGGTGAGCATATCCATTGACATGAAAACACACAGTGAACTTCGGATATAGTATAGAGTTTTAATTTGGATAATAAAAAGTATTGATGACAATGGTAAGGAAATTTGATCTCCTTTTAAAGGGTTGATGATGATTGTTAGTCATGATTATCAAAGCTAAAGGTTGAAAAGAAAAATCCTAAATACCATCTGATTACCACATGAAATTTTATGATTAGAATAGTTAGATAACGCACATTGATTCTAGGGCTAGCTGGAAAGTACAAAGTTTCTAGAATTGGTCTAAACAATATTTTCTCTATGCAAGGTAGAAGGAAAAGAGGATTTAAAGCACATTTATTGGACTAATTAATTATTCCAAACAATCTATTGTCCCTATCCATGTCCTCGTGGGCCCTATCCATGAGACGACATGGCATCGCCCACATGGAGGCCATGTAGGTACCTTCCAAGAATGGAATCATGTTGGTTAATGTGGTTGTGCCATCTGGGCCACATGTGGATGCCACATGAATACCACACGGGTGCCATGTGGCAGCCCCCATTATAGATGATGCATAATATGATTAAGAAAAGTTCAAGTAGGAATAACTTTCAATTCGGGAATCAGATTGAGATAAAATCTCCACGAGATGAACATAATTGTAGCATCAGATTTTATATTTTATGTTGTGAACTCATCTTCGTAATAGACATTAAGAATCAGGTCAATTCAACAAGTAACCCTTTCCACAACCCAATCTAGTAATGGGGTGGGAGAAGTTGTTAGTACTCGAGTGGGAGAAGATGTTATAATTGGAAATGTAAACAAAAGGCAAATCCTGAAGTGAGCTTGGACAACATGATGGATTGTCCCATAAGAAAAGCACATGCACAAAGGCCATCTTTTTGGATAATTTTTGTTGAACCTTGGAGGCACATATATCCTTCCCCACTGCAAGGAGTGAGAGGATGACCATGTATTGAAAGATACATACAAGTGTCATAGAAAATCTCTCCAATACCCTCCAGTCTCCAACAATTTTGCATGAATACAATTGTCATAGAAAATTCGTCCAATATTAGTTCTAGGGGAGATACCCATTTCAATCTCTTTCATTATATCTCTAATTCCACCAAAGTTACCATGGATTCTCTTGAATATGATGGATTAGCAAACTTTACTATTCTGTGTTGTATGCTTTGAAACCAAATTTGTTAACTCCAACTCTAATTTTGATTGAGGAGAAAATCACCATCTAATTAAAATGACCAAAACAAACCCTTTCTATAATATAATAGGTTTAAAACCCATATAAATAAAAAACAATGTTAAGCTGCCCATTCAAAAAGCCAATAAAAGCCCATTGATAAAAAATTGTAACATCTACAGTGTGCCCAAAAAAATTTGGGTTCCCTTAACACCATATCTTCTAATTTATAAAGTCACTTAAAAAAATAAAACTCAAACTTAATCATAAGAAACAAAACCATATTTCAATTTGTGGAAACTCCCCATTAAAAAGGCGTGACCCGACTTCATGTGGTGTCCTTCTCAAGGGAGTCAGCCTACCTTCATGGACTTCATGTGGTGTCCTTCTCAAGGGAGTCGGCCTACCTTCATGGACGCTTGATATAAATACTAAAACCCAGTATAAAGTGAAAGACATATTTCATTGGACTCGATCATCACCAAGTTGGACGTTCATTGATATATTTCGTACTACTCGTTCGGCCATCTTCTCGGAGATTCTTTCTTCAACAAAATCGTAAAGGGAAAGGGGTTAATTTGTGAGTGAGAACATGGAACCTTTTTACACCGACAATGCAAAAGATCATGAGCACGAGTCAGAGGTGATTCTTGATTTGCTGCCTCCAAGATTTAGAGAAATTAGTGACAGTTCAACAGCCATGGAAAGTTTCAATTTGATGAACGACGATCTTATAAGCCATCGAATTATTCCAAGCCTCGACGGCCATCTACGGGCCCTCATTTCTAACGCCAGGTCTGGACTTATTGCTAACAGACTTCGACATTTGGTTGACGCAGCCCCGCCGCCACCACGACAATGCAATCTTCTGTTTCGCGTGAAACCAAGAGGTTGGCACGAGAGACGCGGCCGTCGCCGTGAAACCACGGTGAGTGAAACTAGCTGGGTATATACAGGCAACGATGATACTACCATACTCGTTCCCATGCACTTCGACTTTCAGAGCAACGTGTGGGTAGTGGGAGGAGAAGTGAACACAACGTTTGCTCGGCATTTGATGAAATTTCCTAGATATGTTCCGCCTTCCTCCCGTAACTTCCGTAAATTCTTTGTCACGTGCGTGTTAGGGAGATGTATGATATCCTCCAAATCCGGAACACTTTATGCCATATCTCAGAGGTCAGTTACAGAGTATGCCAGTGGCGATTATGGCGAGTATCCCGTTGGGGTTATTTACGCTATGGATGATTTAGCAAGTGGATGGAGGCTAGTTCAGAGCCGGAAAAGTGAGCACACTCAACAAGTTGATCCCTTCAAACTCCCTAAGCTTCCTAAAGGTAAATATGTATGGACTAGAACTAACTGTTGGGAAATAAATGAGCACGATATACTCCTGGTTGTTCTACATTTTGTGTATATGGAAAAGGGCCTCAGGGCGAGGTATGCGTGGTGGACATTCAACAAAGATGACGGTGTTAAAAATTATGGTTACGAGGAGTTAAATCGGTCGGCTTTAAAAAATGCTTCCGATATTTCACTCTTAAAAATTGAAATGTGAAAATTTTGAAATTGATTTATTAATGATAATTTTTTTAATTGATTTTGTTAATGATTTAATAGTTCAACCAACTTTTCTATATGTATTTGTTATCTATATTAGTTAACTGGAAAAAAATCTTTCGAACTTTTTTAATAAAAAATTTAACCATAATAAAAATTAATCTTTTCCTCTTTGTGTTCTCTTTCCCTCTATTGGGATATGCTAGCGAGGGAGGTATTCTCTATAAGTATCTTTTCATTGTTGAAATTTATTTTTCCTTAAGAAAATTTTTCTCATATAGGTTTCTGGCCAAAGTCTTTAATGGCCTTAGGAAAATGTATCAATCTCCTTTAGTCATAACCTAGCCAAATCCTCTTGGAATTTGAGTTCTTTTAGCTTCTTAGGTGAGAATTTTCTTTTGGACCATTCACCTTTTTATTCAATGTCTTTTATGACCTAGCAAAGTCCTTCTGGCTTCAAAGGTGAATTACATCTATCTCCTCCAGTCGACATAGCCAAGTCCTTTTGGCTTCTAAGGGGCAGATTTGTCCAATCCTATAATTTCCCTTAGACACTCACTTAAGGCTGACCTATTCAAGTCCTCCTGACTTAATAGTTGAATGTATCCTATAATTTCCTCATTAAGTACCTTAGGTCATTCACCTTTTTGGTCAAATTCCTTTATCACTTAGGCAAGTCATTATGGCAGCCAATTCGTCTAAGCTTTAGAGGTGAATGTATTCATCTCCACTGGTCAAATTCCCTGTTGCAAAGATCTAATCATTCCCTTCTAATAAGGGATACATTCAACATCAAACTAAGCTCCTTTTGTCCTTTTACGTTGGGTTGGGTAAAAGAAGTTTTGCAAAGAGGAAGAGATGAAGAGGAAAAATCTTACTTTGTGGCTATAATGATAGACATAAGGATTGTGCTATATTGGATTTTACTTGTAAAACATTTCTCTCCAAAAATATTAGGCAATAACTTGTCTAAAAATAATTATTTCAAAAGCAATTCTAACACATATAAATGCTAGAAGAAATAATGTGTAGTTATAATGGAGTGACATCTTCCTCTTTTATGGTTGATATCAATAGTGAATCCCCATATAAACTAAATATATATTTCATACTATCAATATTGAATGATATTTTTCTATGGATAGTCTCCTTGTCTTAGTGCAAATAAATCTTGATCCATATGAACTTGGTGAGCATCTCAAGCCCAAGACTTATCCATTCATTGGTTTCATGTGTCATTAATGAGACACATCATGTGCACCCATTTATGCTACTTGAGCTTATGGAGACACCTCTTCATCTACTATCTCCTCAATGTTGAAGTTAGTGCCTATACATGAGACCCTACCTTATGGATGACCCCATTATAAACACATTTCATGGTCTACATAGTTATCATCACTAACAAAAACACTTGTACATGAGACTTTGACTTAGGGATGTACATCATAGGTATAAGCACTGAGGATAATTCTTTTAAAATGTATATGGAATGGTGGGATCCCCTTATCGATGTAATAGGATTGATGAGCTAACTAGAGTTAATAATAGTATATGTATAATGATAACTCAATGTAAGTCTTAACCATGTAAACTTAATTATTGCAAAAAGATTCTTAATAATATAAGAAATATGTAATGGCTTACATTCCTTTTTAATGAACCTACTTTACTCTTTAAAGTGTTCACCTTTCACATTTTCTTCAATCATCTCTCATAAAGTGATACTAAACATTAATAAGCTTTGTCTTAGAATGATAAGTTGGTTTGTTCTCTGAAATGATTTCACTCTAACTATCACAATAAATCCTTACATCCTTTTGTGTCAGTCGAATACTTGAACAAAATCTCTATAATGATATTGCTTCCTTCCTTGAATGGATGGTTCTCATGTATTTAAGTTTTCATAACTCTTAAATTAAAAAACTATGGAGAGTTCTAATCCTTCCACCCATGGGTTTCAAATTGAATTTTCCTCCTCCTATGATTCTAGTTCTCATTTGATCCCATAGGAAAACATCACCACCATCATATGTTTCATACTCACAAAATGATTCCCTATGAGAAGTCATATGACAGGATGCCCTTGAGTCAAACAACTTTGATCTACATGTGTACTTGAAGATTACAAGTACACATTTACTCCTTCGATTGAGGAGGTTTTCACTTCTATAGGAATATCATCAAATACCTTCCCTTTCTTAGCAAATTTGTATCTGAAATATTTCTTGCAATTCCCTTCTTTTCTGCATCTACAACATATCGTTCAGAATACTCTTGGATCTAATGATATTTTTTTCATGTGTATATTTTATGATACAGCATATACATAATCTGGGATACATTCATTGGTTGAATTTTGAGGTTGAAAATGAGCTTCCATAGGAAAATAATAAAAATAAAAGTTAAAATAATAAAATAAATATTATGAATTTTTAAAGAAAAAACATAAGTTACCTTTTTATTGTATTTTTGAATTATCTCCTTATAGGGTTACTCAAATGTCAAGTGTATACATGAGTTGGATCCATAATTAAATTCCACACCCAACGATTACCCACTCTGCATACTTCCGGGAAGACCCACATTTTTTTTTAATTCTTTAAAAAAACTTCTTTAACACATTTTTTAATGTATCTTCAAATTTTTTCAATGTGGGTCTTCTTATAAGTATGCAAAGTGGATACTCATTGGATGTGAAATTAAGTTTTACATCCAATGGGTATCTACACTTGAAATTTGAATAAGCCTATAAGGATATAAGTTTAAAATACAATTAAAAAATAGTTTTCTTCTCTTCCCTCCAAAATATTTACCCCTGGGGATGACATCATCATAATAAGATCTCTTAAAGTTAATTGTGTTAATAAATTACTTTTAGGCACATTTTTTACCTATAAATCCCCCTAATATTGGATGAATATGGGGTGCATGTGGACCCAACCAAGATCCAAGTCATTAAGGATTGGCGAGCCCTAAGGAATCTAACAAATTTTCATAGCTTCTTGGGCCTATGTTGAAGTTTTATGTTGGGGATATCTTGTATAAATTAGCTCTTAAGTCAAATGATTAAGGGTGGAGAAAAATAAAGCTTTTTGTAGTGTGAGTTATAATAGAAACCATTAACCATCCAAGGTAAACTTTATTCAAGATGAGTTGTGTAATGGGTCTGCCTATGGGCCAATAATAATGGTTTTTGTTGTAGTATTTCTATGCAATGTTCACTTGGAATCCTTTAGCAGCTCCACTACCTACTCTTCCAACTTTTTTCTACTTCTAAAATTGATCTCCTCTTTGACCCTTCACCACCTTTAACTTATCCCATTTGAATTTTGAGGTACCTGCATTTGACTAGCAATAACTCCTAATCTAGAAGGCCATATATGGACTACAATATACTATTGGAAATCTCTTTCTGAGCAATATTCAACTATGCCACTTTTAGGAGCCTTTGAGATAAAATTTTAGCAAAAAAATCGCTTCAAATTCTACAACAACAAACCATCATACCTATATGATTCTATAGCTTCTCTAGATATTCTGATACTATGATGGTTGTCTACCAAAACCTGTAGCAGCCATGGGATTCCTCCTGAGCTTAAAATGCATCATGCAAATCAATGTTGGCCCAATTTCCATCATTTCTAGCCTAGTTGACATCAATTCCAACATAGTTGATACCACCATCCATCTAGATAATTCCAAATGTGCAGAAACATCTATACCATTAAGAACTAAGGAACCTAGCTTTCCACGTAATGATAGACCAACACTCTCAATAGCCTCTGGCTATATTTCTTGTTGGACATCGTATACCATATTTTTTTCTCTACCTCTAAGATAATGTTCATTTGCAAAGAGACTATTGTTGGCCCAAATGTGACATTGAGATCGGGGGGAGCGAATCTATGTGAGGTCAATTTTACAATTTCCCAACCTCTCTTAATTATACAAATCATATATAAATGGACCATAAAAATTATAACATCAACTAAAATAGTGCATTATCATATAAGAAACATAAAAAGAAGCAATCAACAGATCAAGAAACCATCACATCACAAGGAGACATATTTTCTTACGTGGAAACCCAGATGGAAGAAAACCATGAATCTTTATCTTCAATTCATTTACATTAATTTTCAAGATCAAACCTACTTGAGGAAACTACCCCCAAGATATCCAAGTTTCCTCTTGTGGTAGGCTACAACCAAATTGAAACACCAACCTCAAAAGATGAAATGATATGGTCATTATAGGATGCAAACTAATTGAGGATTCAACCTTGATGATGAGTAGGCTCCAACCTTCTCCAGGGTCTAATCTAATTGAGGCTTCAACTTTGAAAATGAGTAGGTTCTAATCTGATTGAGGCTCCAACTTCCTTCTTCAACCTACTAATAGACCTCTATTTCATATCATTTTCAAATTGGATCCACCATCATCATATATCACTGGGTTATAAGGAATATCATAATATATAATCTACAAACAAAACTTCTAGCTATTATGTTGCCACAAAATTCATATCAATCATTTTTTTTTGCTCCCAAACTACTTCTCATACTTTGTTTCAAATACATCTTCAATTTCGTCATTTAAACCCTTGTTTGGAACTTATTTCCTACTTGTATTCATAATTCCTTCAACATGATCAAAGATCTTATAATCAAATACAAGAGATCTTGATCGTCAAATAAGTGTAAAAAAGGAACCATACCCTTCTCATTGCATTCATCTATGATCCTTGATCATCCAACTTCTTCTAAAATGAATTTGGGCCAATATTGACCTGATAAATCCAAATTAACCGTATAAAACTTTATTATAACTCAAACATTCTACATAACATTGTTTTATGGGTGCTCTCTTGGATTCTAACAATGGCACTAGTAATTATTAAACATGCAACAAAGTGGAAGAATATATAAAAAATAAAATATAACCAAACTTGCCGAATCTACGGCCACCAATATACCACACATATATGCTACCAATTTCGTTGTCCAAATAGTTTTACAATGTTAGGGTTTCAATCTAATTTTGTTCTCAAGCCTATGTAAAAGGCAGGGGAATTTGGTGATGTGGCTGGTCCACATCCAATGTAACTCAACCTACATTGTTTAACATTCAATGAACCTCAAGACACACAAACACCTCTAAGTCGTTGTGCATAAAACTAGCAGGGGCCAATCCTTAGTTTCCACTCAGTATGTTGAAACCAATACAAACCCTCCGATCTTGTCAAATCAGCATGACACTACAAGGATCATATATGTGGTTGACATGTGTGTCGTACTAGAACCATCACTAGTGCCTAAGATAAGTAATTTGTACGAGTTCCTACCAAGCACTATAAGAATTTCTCCTATCCATGTTACTAAACAAGATTTAATCAACCAACATATATGATTTAAACAAAAATGTGTTAGAAACAATCAGAAACCATTAATCTACCATCATGTCTCGAAAAATAAAATATTTTTCAAATTCCAATCTTGACTAGACTTACCACAATAATGAGGCTAGCTCTTATAATCAAGTTTTCTATATATATAGCATGATAGATATCATGATCCTAAGTTGTACTAGACAAACATTGTTATAGCCTCCATTTAAATAGCAAGGGTTTTCCTTGGACATAATGAACAAATTTACATGATAAACATCTTAGTCGGACATAGTTGAACCTCAATCAAGAATATATGCTCCACTTATATATTTTGACCTTCGCTAGACTTGAAATCAATATTGTCATGTTTTAAGGAAACTAGAACAATAACTTGGTGGTAAACCACTAGTCCACAACTTCAAATTCTAACCACAACCCATGCATAACTAGAATTCCTCCATTAGGATTCTAGAATTTTCTTTCTATCAAACCAATCTAATTGAATATGAACCAAAAATACTACAAAGTTCCTTGGCACAGAATAAGAAAACATATCATTACATTTTCATACCTTTATCTCATGATCATATGGTTATTTATAGTCATATGGTGGTCCTACTGCTTGAGATCCAACCAAAAATCATCTCTGTATAACCATGGTTGACCATGAATCAATCCCCATATATCTAAAAATGATGTATACCTATTCCCATAAGACCGTTCAAATTCAACTATGTGCCTAGGGGTGGAAATCACTTAGACTAATATTATGCCCTCCTTCCATGTGACCATGCCCATATGACCCGGGCTAAAGGGTCATTGGTCATCCATAAGATGATTTCAAGATGATCTCATAATTCTTAATGACAATCCATGAGGCTTTTGATGTGTCACCTATTTTTAAGATTTTTATCAATGCAAAGCCACCATTTTCACTGCCTTGTGGCATCCCTTGATGGTGCCACATTATCTTTCTAAATTAGCTTTCTTATTTGTCATGTTGACTATGTAACCATACCATATTTTTATCATCAACAAGTCCATGTCATCATCAAAGAGGACAGTTCCATGTGTTGTCATCCAGTAGGTCCAACAAGATTGATTAAACATATTGCAACTTCACCATCATCCAATTGTTATACTTTTAGAAGTGGCATTGATTAACCTGAAACATGCACATCATTTAACATTATTAAATACTATGCAACTTCACATGCCTAGGGCCATTGATTTTCTTTGTCAATGGTGGATATACTTGAAACATTCCCACTCATTAACATATTAAATTTTTGGCTCTTTGCCCTAATGTTTGGTCAGTTAATTTAATATTGAAACTTCAAATAGCCATATCTTCTCATCTGGGAGGAGTTTTTCTAAATAGGAAATATTGTTGGAAATATATTTATGAGATTTATGAAATCGTACTATTAGTAGGATCTTTCATGTTGAAAATGGAAACAAGAAATGCTAAAAAAAGAAATGCATAACATTGCTATAAATAGCAGTTCAGGTACCAGTGTTGGATATAGCAACAAGGAACGAAAAAATTGAAATTCTAAAAATAGTGTTGCTATAAATAGCATTTCGGGATGGATTCCAATTTTAATTAGCTCATGAATTAAAATGGAGAATTAAAATTCGAATTTAGTCTCAAAAGTTGTTTGAAAAATAATTAATTAATTCATCTTGAGTTAATTAGTTGTAGAAAATCAAACATGAAGTCTATGTGAGGACATGCAACAGTTTCTCCATTGATTGAGGAAGTTATCCCTTGATTAAAGGAGATTAGGATGACTTGTACTTTGAGTTGTAATTAGTTAGCTCAGTTATCTGAGTTAAGTCCAGTTAGATTAGTTCCAACAATTTGTGGAATTAATTGTGAGTTCAGTTACTTAATGCTTGCATGCATGTAATTGTTGCTCTCTAGATAATTGAATACTCCCTCATAAATAACTCATGCATTTCAGTTCAGTCAGAGACCCAATTGAGATCGAAGGAAGGGATAGTGTACTATCAGTTGGAGGATTTTTCTTATATAGGAAACTCATCCATGCAAAAGGAATTATCTCCTTCAGGATTGTGCAGTTAGATCAGACGTTAGTGAGTGTGTGAAGAGGCCAATTCACATAGGTGGTAGCACTGGACCATAATGAAAACTATGCAAGGAAATAGGAAGCTTGGAGGGCAGAGGAGAAGGTTTGTGAGAAGCCTTTGACTGATTATGAGCAGTGGTTGGATTGCAGAGGGAGCAGGATAACTTGTGAGCTGATTCTTTTTGTAATACTGAACATATCTCCACTTGTATGATAATGCAAAGATTGGGGTTTTAGGCTGAGGCTTTCCCTGGGTTATTCTTCTTTTTTCATGTGTGATTGATTTCTCATTCTCAGTTATATGTGTTCTATTTGATCTTGCTCATATTCAATTAAGCTTCCGCAAAGATTGTTGTAGAAGTAGATCTTGTATTTTGCTTTAGTACATTACATAATCTGTTGATCTACAGTGGGAATTTCTACATGGTATCAGAGCAAAGGTGATCAAAGCAAAGAAAAGTATAAAAGAAGGGAGAAAATCGAAGTTTGAGGTTCCTAAATATAGAAGCAGAGTTCTTATCAGATTTCAATTTCACCAATGGCATTCAACGGCTTAAGACTCGAGTATGCCCTTGATGGCAGTTCGAATTTATATCCTCGAAGGATCACATGGAAGCAACATTAGAAGATAACGGTCTAAAGGACTTCACTAATCAAGAAGTCCCCAAGTCGGCAACAACTAATGCTACAGAGTTTGTGGAATGGAAGAAATGTGTGGCTACAACAAGGAGAATCCTCATGGAGGGAGTCTGAGACCACATTGTCTCGAGCCTCCATGGGAAGGAGACACTATTTTCGATGTGGAAAACATTAAAAGATCTATATTAAAATAGTAGTGATCAAAGGAAGCTAGCGCTGAAGGACAAGCTTCAGAAAATCAAGTGTGAAAAGGGTGACACAATCTCAACATATATGAATAAGCTCACCACCTGCAGGGATGGGCTTGGAAGTGTAGGGATCATGACAACCAATGATGACATGGTGAGTCTTGCACTTCTCAGCCTTCCTAAGAGTTCACATAGCTACCAAGGCTCAGTTAATGGAAGAGAGAAACTGCCAGATTGGGAACGACTGTTGTTGGATCTGATGCAGGAGGAGATAAGGAGAAGCACTAGAGATGGTTCTTCATCCAAGGAGGATGAAGAAAACTGTGCCTTAGCGAGTAAGGAAAAGAAATGGAAGGAGAAAGATTCTCGTCCCAAATTCAGTTCTTCCTATGGTGGGAAGAAGTTTGAAAAATAAAAAGTTCGATGCTTTTGTTGTCATGAGGTGGGCCACTGTACTACAAATTATCCAATGAAGAAATCCAAGATGAGATCCAAAGAAGGATCTGAAGGTGAGGCATTGGCCTCACAATTCGAGTTGGATTTCACCCTCTTCGCATGCATGGTTTCATCCATGGTGGGATGTGGTTGGTTTCTTGACAGATGCCCCCATACACGTCGAATTTCAGAGCAACATGCGGGTAGTGGGAGGAGAAGAGAACACAATGTTTGCTCGAAATTTAATGAAATTTCCTACATATGTCCCACCTTCTTGTATTAATGTAGAGTCTGCAAGGTCAATGCAGTCAACCATGCTAATCTTCATATCAGTAAAAAAGAGATGTTATGTATCTTATTTTCCAATAATGGTGGAGAACATAGTTAGTGGAATGAGAAAAAGGAAACTACAGATTTGCACAAAGATGTCATGTATCCCATTCTCCAATAACTGTGGAGAACATAGTAAATGGAATGTGAAAAAGGAAACCAAAGATTTGCACTTGGGAAGTTTATCTGATAAAAGATATACAAGCACACTCCATACCACTTGATCACTTATAACATTAGTCCCTATATCAAGAAAATCTGAGGCACTCTAATATCTGATTTGACACCATAAACGATATCTGATTTGATGCCATAAGGGATATCTACAAGAAGTTCGAGACACGTGTGGTTTGCACTGCCAACAACCCGCATGGTTGAATTAAACAACATCAATTCACATATTAGCACACTATACCACATAATCATTTATAAAAAAATGTCATACTTGCCATATTCTTTAAAAAACATTCTGCAATATAAGTGAGTACATCTTATTTGAAAATCCCTCTTTTGCTATATAATTACATGTGTTTTGTAACTATGGCTTAGAAACAAGTGATAAAATTTCTTGTAGATTTGTAGCCTTATTGACACTAGATAAAGAGGCCTCAGAAACACCACTTGTCTTATTTTCCTCATCACTCTTGTGCATCTCTTTTTCAAGTCTAGTTGCCTAACATTTATGCCTTTTAGTATTTAAAGCCACATTAGACACCATTTCAGTAATAGCTTTGCTTCCAAATCAAACTTATTCCCCATTATTCAAGACATAGTCTCCATATGAAGATTGTGATTTATCCTTGAGTTCAACATTCCTAACAATCACATTGAGAATATCCATAACTTTCTCCAACTAACCACTGCTTCTTAAAACTAGTCGCTCATTAAGACATTTTAGAAGCACAACTAGAGATATTTCTCCTTTCTAAGAGCTATCTGAAGACCATGAGATTCTATTTTCTTCAAGTAAAATTTCTTTCCCTTTAGATTTCTTCAATTCTAAAGTTTTCCTACATGACAACTCCAATATTGAATATGGTTCCACATGAAATAGAATATTTACAATAGAAAAACAATTTGTTTCCAACTATGTCAATTTACAGTATTTAATGAAAGATAAGAGGTGGGAATACATTTGATAATCATGAATAAGTATACACTATATTCCATTAACAACCATAAAACCTATGGGATGTAGCCTCATTTGAATATTCTCGTAATACCATATTTTTTGGCCTCACCATATCTATCAATATTTGAAAGACATGTTTGTGTAGTATTGTGTCCACAAAGATTTAGGAGGATCTTTCGCAAAATTTATTTATATATTAAGCTAGCTTCTAAAGTTGGAGTAGTGATTTTAGCGAAATATTATCTACAAAATAATTCCCTTCAACTTATTTCAACTATGTTAGAAACAATGTTTAATACGGATTGGGGGGGTTGGAAAATTAGTACTAATTTGATCTTTTATATGAATTTATATTTTCATTTAAGCTTCAAAACCATTCATGTAAACCACCAACACCAAAGCTTGGTTTTGATTATGATGTAAAATGAAAGATCCTACTTTGTTTGTATCAAAAGTATTTGTGAGCGACCACTCACAGGAAACAACAACTAATTTAGATTGTTTGTTAGAACCCACGAGCAACAAACACTAATGCCCCTCCTTCTATAGATACCTAATTAACTTTCTGTGAAGAACTAAATTCATGGGTTTATGTAAGAACCCACTTGTAGGAGCCACAACCTCCAAGCTCTCCTTAAACACCCAGTAGATGGAAGCACCAACTCCCTAAGATGTAGGCCCCAACCCACACTCATCAAGGAAACTAATACTCACTATAAATGGTATCCTATCTACATATTTTCAGCTCTGCTATCATTCACTTGGCCTTATGTTCTCCTCTGCATTCGACCCTACATTTTTCTTAGTATAATTCACTTTACTCAACCCACACAACACTTAGTCCACATTACAACAACATTCAGTTCTTCTACTGCCATCCCTGAGATAATAAACACTTTGTAGCTCTCTATCTTGACTAGTTCTCAGGAACCCTTGACCTTTCTCTTTTGCATATGAACTCTCTACCTCTTAGAGCAGCAAAAACAGTCACACTGAGCTCTCTACTCAAATCGCAATGATGCTACATCCCCCAACTACACAATTACAATCCTTCATTTTTTTCCCTCCACTACAAAGGGAATATTTCTATCTCTGTTAGCCATCATTCTGTCATCCACTCTACTTGATAGCATACTCTAACATGCCTTCCCATTTTAATTTTTGGCCTCTACAACAAAATTAATTCTAAGAATGGGCACCTAAGAATTTATCCATGCTAAGAATTAATTCTCAGTCAAATTGTTTACTCTAGCAAGTAATTACATGCTTATTAATTTCCCACTGTGCCTTTGCCAGATTGTACTTCAAACATGGCTTCTCTAAGCTATGGTCAAATATCCATTCATTCAGGGGCTATTTTTCTCATATTAATCAGGCTCTTAAATTCAATTTGTAATCACAATCCTTGATTAAGCAATCCTTGTAGTTTCCCTTGACACTAAATTGTACATCTAGCTTCCAACCTATTCATATCCGCATGTTTAGGGCATGTAGCAACCGAAATTAGGGTTTTATGAAACCTAAAACACTGATCTAGATGATGGGATTGATGTGCTCAAATGGATCTGTAACAGTTGCCCCGTAAAGAATGAAGTAAAAAATGCAATGTCGAGTGAAATGCTTTATGATGTGATGAGGAGGTTTTGAAGTGGTTGGTGACCTACATCGATTACAGTACAATATCATCATATTTTGATTTTTCTCATGAATTGCTAAGGGAAGGAATACCCATGCTCAGAATATAAACTTTCTTTACAACTACATAGGCAGTTGCCTATAGATATAGACCCGTGATCGAAATGACCACCAATGTAAAGCCATTGTATGGATGATTTAGTACATTTCCTAAAATCGCAGCCTAGATGGATGAAAATAGACCCAGGATCTTCTATCTCGTTCAATCATTCACTCGAGTACGAGTCTAACCATGCGAATATGTGATGTGAAGTTGAACATGGTGTTAGAGTCAGTCTAGTTATCCCTCCGTCAGAGATCAAAGCTCTTTTTTCATTTCATGTTTAGGCGTCCCATCAGTTTCAATCAGTTGTATTTCATTAGGCATGCCATAAATCTGACAGAATGGTTTATGTCACTCATTCCCCTCGTGCTTGGCACTGCAGGTTCAGGTCTATTCATAAAAACAAGTCTTATTTACAGTCATGTTTTAAATTTTTAGGT
>APFE031749070.1:0-56251 GCA_000404065.3 Pinus taeda
TGAATGTGCTTTGGGGTTGCAGTTCGGCTTTGGTGTGAATTGAATGTGCAATTATTATGATTTGAGAGCTTCAAGTGGTCTCGCTCTCCTTCTATGAATTTGCTAGAAGATGTTCAATTTTCTCTTGCTTTGGGCCGCTGCTCAAGATATTCTCTGATACACTTTGCTGCTACATTGATGGTTTTCGCCGTCGAATGATACTCTTTGACACGCTTGATGCCTGCTGATTTGATCTGATACACTTTAAACTTTGTGATTGATCTGCTGTTGTCTTCAAACCGAATCCTTTGGCACGATTGGGCGATTTTCGGGCTTTTTCGGCGTGTAGTGGGCTCGGCAATCAGAAGATTCGCTGAAGATTCCTCGAAATGGCCTATTTCCCGTAGCGATGCGCTATTCGCGCATCGGAGACTGCCTCTATTTCTTGATCTGGAGCTCCGAAGTGCGACTTTTCTCCTTGCGCGAAACTTTTTCGACTTTTCTGGCTGCTGACGTAAGCATGGCATCGGCTGTACGGCGAATGACGTCAGCTGTGGGTCCCTAGTACAGCACGACGTGGTGAGGTACTGGATGGACTATGGTGAGGAGACTCCGATGCGATATCGCGATATCGCGTCGGCGGGGAAAGAGGGGGATCATTGGGTTGGGCCTTTGGTGCTTGCGACTGCCGATACGCGATATCGCGATATCGCATCGGCAGAGACAGAGAGGTGAATGAACTGGACACTCGGCGTTTGTAATCGTCGATCGCCGATATCGCAATATCGCATCGGTGGGGAACGAATGGGCAATGTTTTGTATGAACGTGAGAGGGCGAGGTTGCGATGCGAAAAGGGTTTTGAGGAGAAAAGGTAAGTAAGTGGGTGTGAAGGTCATATCAGGTTTTAGAAGGGGTCTGACGACCTCGGAGGAACTTTATACTTTGGAAGGAGTCCATCGTATTTGGGAGGTGGTTTGGGGGTCGGGGTTCTTTCTTAGTTTCTGATAAACTGAACAATTCCCGGGAATTGCTATGGTTATTTTTCAACCAGGGGGAGGGATATTATATAGGGGGAATTTACTTAATGTTAATAAGGGGATGGGAAGAATAGGGAGCTAAATAATAATGTTAGTGGTTAATATGGAGATGGTAAGAAAGCGCTAAGTTTGGGAGAGCTTAGGCTATTACAAGGGGGTAGGACCATACTTCGGGAGAAGATATGGAACAAATTTGAGCAAAGGATATCTTTACTCAAGCCAGCATTATGAAGATGATGAACTTAAGAGGTGTCAAGCAGATCTTGACCTATTTTGGGGATGTTAGTAAATGACTGGGGAAAACAGAGGAGGGGAGTCAGTTATACCTCATTTGAGCCTTTTTGCTTACAAATCTTTGTTGATTATGTTCTGCATGATATGATACCTGAAAACTCGGAACTGGTCTGCAATTCAACAGCCTCATGACTACCTACCCAACCTACTTGCCTAGCATTTTTTCTTCTTTTGCTTGGGGGTGCACTTAGACTTGCAAACCCATCATACATTTTTCTTTTGATGCTTTCCTATCTACATACTACCCTTATTTCTTCCAGAGCCCAGATTAAACTGTTGGACTCTTCTGCTTCTCTACCTATCTAGGAATCTGCCAAGATTAAACTGTTTGGACAGATTTACAATCTCTATATTCTAAAATAGGAAATTTGAACCTAGGGAGACCAATATTAAACAGTTTGGACCTCCCTTTAACTAAAAGTAGTGATACCGGGATAAATTTACAAAATTTGAAGGTAATTGAATGAACTTGAAGTGGCCTTCTTCATTGGAGACTGTTTGAGCAAATATGGAGCATTGCAGCAAGAAAAGTACGACATATTTGGCCAGTGAGAAGCCAATCATGAAAAATGCATACCTGCTGCAGCAGGAGCTAACAGTGGCTCCACTCGGGGATGGCTTCTCCTTGCGGGAAGTCAAGAACAGCAGGCTAGAATTCCTTGATTTTTTATTTTCTTGCTGTCTTCTGTAAAACTGATTTTCTCCGGCCACTTTATTTCTTCTACCTACCTACCCTAACCAGCAGCTACTCTGCTGTTAGGTAAAATCAAATAACCAGTGTAGCCATTTAAGTAGCTGTGAAACAAGATAATCTTGCTGACTGATTGTTTCTGAAAGCAAAAGCATCATCCGGGCACATGCTTTTACAACCAAAATTGTGGCCTCGATCACTTGCCACTGAAGCTTACGGTCTTCACTGAGAAAACATGTTAGCAAAATTTTGTTAAGCCAAAGTTCCATGTAATCTGCGATTGGATCAATGAACTTACCCTGTGAGAGAAATTCCTCTGCTTCTTCTGAATCTTCAATAGAATCATGCAGAGTCTGTGAATCAGCAGGTGGCGGCATCTTCTCCTAAGTTGAGGACGGGAGGCTTCGGCATGATTTTGGATCTTCTGGGTCGAGGGGAGCAGCTGCATCTTCGGTAATGAGCCTAACAGATGATCCTTCTGTCTTTCCCTTGGATCCCAGATCACACAGAATCCTCAGGTCCTCAGGGGACAGTGTTCCCTCCTGAATATGAGCGTTGAAGCTTAGGCATGATTCCGGGCTCTTTGGGCTGGAAAGATCAGTTACATCATTGGTAATGACCCTAGCCGTTGATCCTTCTGTCTTTCCCTTGGAACCCAGATCATACTCAAACTGTAATTCAGGAGACAACACTATTTCCTGTTGAACTGGAGGAGGAAGATTTTGGCAAAACTCTTGAGGGTTGCGGAAAACATAAGACTGACTTTGAGCTCCCAAGAGTTCAATTTCATTCTCATATTTTTCCACATCAAACTCAAGGAACAATTTATTCCGGCCGCCTGGTATTGTTGACAATACCCTTCTGAAAAATTTGTCATCAAGCTCAAACTCTGATAAACTTTCTCTGCATTTTTCTAAAGCTTTTTCTATCAGAAGTTCCTCCCAAGATTCGGTCATTCTCTCTTGTTGTTAATACATGGGGTACTTGGCTGTAACATTTGGTTCGTTCCTCAGTGGAGCCTTTGTTTGAAAATGAAGTGGAGTCGCCAAGTGGATGTCTGGACTCTAAAGTGCCTGATCTCTGTCCACCATCAAAGATCAGAACTAAGCATGACAAGCCTTCAAAAATAGGAGAACTTCCTCCAGTGGGGATTAAAGATGAACCGAGCGCTTGAATCCCCAATGGAGTGCGCAGATACAGGTCGACCGAGGCTTTTACAAGTGGGTGTCTTCCGCTGTAGAGCTGCAGAGTGGTTGCATTGATTTATCTGGGGAGTTCCCCAGTGGAGTCACCATTATGTTATCACTTAGGTTGTCCCTAGGATAATAATAGGGATACGGCCGAGGTAACCACAAACCAATCTTCTGATTGCAGGTTCTAGCCCACCTGCAACTGGAGAGGGCTCTCTCCTTTAGATTCAACCTTAGTTGATGATTTTAGGCTAGCTTTCTGACTTCAAGGGAATGTTGACTGTGATTGGGAGGAAGGTAGGATTCTTGAATAAAGAGGCCCAGTAAGGTATTATAAGTTTCGAACCATTGGGCATGGAGTCACAGATTGAGGCATGCGAGCATTTTTTTGGTCACAAGGGGATACGGAGAGGGATAGCCGCGCAGGATACAATATTCGGCCTGCAGAAAGTACGGAATGAACGTCAGGGATGAAATGCAAAAGAGAAAAATTTCATCATGCTGATAAAGAGGAGAAGTGGATGAGTGGGATCCTAGAGCAGTTAAGAATTCCAAAGACATGCACTCATATGTGAAAGAAACGGGGTAAACCAGATCATTTAAGAATACAAGCTCATAACCGTTTCTGAAGAAAACATCGAAAAGTGCAGAAATTGAACTTAAGGTGTAATGAAACAAATCTTAAGCTATTCTTTTTTCCTGCAACTAATAAAGGCGGAAAGGTGATAAAAAGATAAAATAGATAGGGAAGAAAAACACTTATTGGATCATGCAGAGACACAGGAATTCCGTGATCATTTCTTGGCCAAGAGAAAACAGCAAGTTGTTTCGCAATCCATGCTTTCAGCAATCTTTGATTATGGAAAAATATGACAATTACAGTGCGAGTCTTTACTCAGAGAAAATGCTGGAAAGAAAACTGACCAACAACTACTACTACCAACCAACCAACCAACCCTTCAAAATATCGCTTAGGGTGGTATTTATAAACAAAATATCGGAAAAACATCATTACAAGTGACCTTGACAGGTCTGCTTAGAACTCTTCAAAAATCTAAATGCTGTTGGAATTAAATGCAAGTAAATATTTTTGTCTGTGCTGGGGGCAGCTGAATCGGAACAGGTGACGAGGTGGCCCTTGGGGACCAGATGCGGTGCTGCTGGAGTGAATGTGCTTTGCGGTTGCAGTTCGGCTTTGAATTGAATGTGCAATTATTATGATTTGAGAGCTTCAAGTGGTCTCGCTCTCCTTATGTGAATCTGCTAGAAGATGTTCAATTTTATCTTGCTTTGGGCCGCTGCTCAAGATATCTCTGATACACTTTGCCGCTACATTGATGGTTTCCGCCGTCGATTGATACTCTTTGACACACTTGATGCCTGCTGATTTGATCTGATACACTTTAAACTCTGTGATTGATCTGCTGTTGTCTTCAAACCGGATCCTTTGGCACGATTGGGCGATTTTCGGGCTTTTTCGGCGCGCAGTGGGCTCGGCAATCAGAAGATTCCTTGAAGATTCCTCAAAATGGCCTATTTCTCGTAGCGATGCGCTATTCGCGCATCGGAAACTGCCTCTATTTCTTGATCTGGAGCTCCGAAGTGCGACTTTTCTCCTTGCGCGAAACTTTTTCGGCTTTTCTGGCTGCTGACGTAAGCATGGCGTTGGCTGTAGGGCAGATGACGTCAGCTGTGGGTCCTTGGTACAACGCGGCGTGGTGAGGTACTGGATGGACTATGGTGAGGAGACTCCGATGCGATATCGCGATATCGCGTCGGCGGGGAAATAGGGGGATCATTGGGTTGGGCCTTTGGCGCTTGCGACTGCCGATATGCGATATCGCGATATCGCATCGGCGGAGACGGAGAGGTGAATGAATTGGACAATGGGCGTTTGTAATCGCCGATCACCGATATCGCAATATCGCATCGGCGGGGAATGGATGTGCAATGTTTTATATGAATGTGAGAGGGCGAGGTTGCGATGCGAAAACGGTTTTGAGGAGAAAAGGTAAGTAAGTGGGTGTGAAGGTCATATAAGGTTTCAGAAGGGGTCCGACGACCTCGGGGGAACTTTATACTTTGGAAGGAGTCCATCGTATTTGGGAGGTGGTTTGGGGGTCGGGGTTCTTGCTTAGTTTCTGATAAACTGAACAATTCCCGGGAATTGCTATGGTTATTTTTCAACCAGGGGGAGGGATATTATATAGGGGGAATTTAATTAATCTTAATAAGGGGATGGGAAGAATATGGAGCTAAATAATAATGTTAGTGGCTAATATGGAGATGGTAAGAAAGCGCTAAGTTCGGGAGAGATTAGGCTATTACAAGGGGGTAGGACCATACTTCGGGAGAAGATGTGGAACAACTTTGAGAAAAGCAGATGTTTACTCAAGCCAGAGTTATGAAGATGATGAACTTAAGAGGTGTCAAGCAGATCTTGAACTCTTTTGGGGATGTTAGTAAATGACTGGGGAAAACAGAGGAAGGGAGTCAGTTATACCTCATTTGAGCCTTTTTTCTTACAAATCTTTGCTGATTATGTTCTGCATGATATGATACCTGAAAACTCGGAACTGGTCAGCAATGCAACAGCCTCGGAACTACCTACCCAGCCTACTTGCCTAGCATTTTTTCTTGTTTTGCTTGGGGGTGCACTTAGACTTGCAAACCCATCATACATTTTTCTTTTGATGCTTTCCTATCTACATACTACCCTTAGTTCTTCCAGAGCCCAGATTAAACTGTTGGACTCTTCTGCTTCTCTACCTATCTAGGAATATGCCAAGATTAAACTATTTGGACAGATTTACAATCTCTATATTCTAAAATAGGAAATTTGAACCTAGGGAGACCAAGTTTAAACTATTTGGACCTCCCTTTAACTAAAAGTAGCGATACCGGGATAACTTTACAAAATTTGAAGGTAATTAAATGAACTTGAAGTGGCCTTCTTCATTGGAGACTATTTGAGCAAATATGGAGCATTGCAGCAAGCAAAGTACGACATATTTGGCCTGTGAAAAGCCAGTCATGAAAAATGCATACTTGCTACAGAAGGAGCTAACAGTCCCTTCCCTGTTGTAGCGTGGTCCACTTTATGTATTTTTCCTTATAGCTCCTGATAGGTTAGTATTGCTCCTTGATGGCATCCCAGAATGAATTCCATGTGGGTGCTGCTAAAAGTAGTGAACCTGTACTTTCATCGTTTTACTCGTTGTAGGTTTCCCATCAGTCCTTGATGTGGGGGGCTGCTTTGAGAAGTGCAAAGGTGATCCTTTCCTAGTTGGAAAAATCACGAACAGAAAAATAACCTTCTGGAAGATTTAACCATTTATTTACAACATTTGTGTCTATCTGACCCTTGAATATGGGGATTTCAAAGTTAACTTGTACCTTAAAGGGTGTAGCATTTCTAGAGTAGCTATTGGAAGCATATGCATCGCCCCAGGGTAGCCGTTGAAGGATCTGGGCAAAGTTTTCCATAATCGTGTTCCTTTATCACTCGAGGCCCTCTTCGAGCAATATTTTGATAGGATCTCCTACCTCCTCATCTTTCTTTTCATCCGCCATGGGAGGCCATCGGGATTTGCGAGGCTGGTCTTGCAAAGGTTCGACCAGTTAAAGCCCTAACTCCTTATATCCTGACCTCGTTGGGGACATGCAAAGAAAAACAAAGAAAGAGAAGACCGCTTTGATACCACTGATCCATATTTAAATAGGAACACAACAAATTATAGATATAACCATAAATATAGATATGTAGGAGAAATAATACTTCATTTCATTAATGTAAAATACTGAAATATGCTTACAAATAGAAACGGAAATAAACCAGCTAGGGCGATGGTAGCTTATCTATGAGAAGAGATGTGGCAGCTACATGCCTTTGGGTTATGTTACAATGAGGTTCGAAGGAATATTTATCATTGAGAAACAATGGAAAACCATAAACATCCCAAAACCTAACCCTAAGAGATGAAGCGCCAAACTATGGGCCCCGTTTGGGTAAATTGGTACATCAACTTCCTGGGGTCATAACTTTGGCATACGATCTCCATTTGACATGCACAATACCTCGTTAGAAAGATCTAAGTGGGCTTGATTTTTGGGAAAAATTCCACAGTTAAGCGCGCTTGAGCTAGAGGAAATCTGGGATGGGTGACCTCCTGAGAAGTCCTGGTTACCGGGTGCAAGCCCCGGAAGTGATGATTGATGCTATGTGATTCGTTCTCCACATTTCACTAGGTTTCAATCCCACTTCTTCACCCCTGTGAGCATCACCCGATGCAATGAGTGCTAAGTGAACTATTCAAAAATCATGAGAAATTAGTCAGTTACGACTACCTCTCATGGAAATGGTCATATGTGAATGACTTACTTAACGCAGTTGAATCCCAAAATGATATCTAATAGAAAGAGCTATCTGAGGACTACAACTTTTTAGTGAGAAACATTAGCTCATGTTCCCATGTTGCTCTAAGGTTTCCAAAAAATGTCGTTTAGGGCCTCAAAACGGCTTCGGAAGTTCAGGACCCGAAAAACTACCAAAAATAGTAAATTGTGCTACAAATAAGGAAACTGAAAAACTGAAAGAAACAATGGTGGAGGTCTAAGTGGAATAGGTGGGTGTCCACCAATATCCACCTGGATCAAAATCATAGTTACAATGTGATTTACATGTATACGTATGCTAAAAGAATTTTCAATCCTGTTCTCTTTACCCTTGATGTACCTGATCTCAAAGTAAAACTCACTGATCATGGGAAACCATCTAGCTTGCCTAACATTCAGATTTGATTGATAAAACAAGTATCTTAACTCAGTATGATCATTAATCAATACAAAACCCCTACCAAGAAGATAGAGCCTCCACATATTTAACGCATGAATGATCGCTGCCAACTCAAGATAATTTGTCAGATAGTTCTGCTCGTGCTCATTTAGTTTCCATGACTCATAACATACTACATGTCCCTCCTTCATAAGGACCCACCAAGTCCTCTCTTGCAAACATTTGTACACACTATGAACTCTTTGTCTAGGTTTGCAATCTTTAACACTGGAGTGTTTGTCAACAACTTCTTTAACTACTCAAAACTTGTTGCACATTCCTCTGTCCATTCAAATTTATTACCTTTCCTCTGCAATGACGTACTATGATATGCAAGCAAAGAGAAGTTCTGGATGAACCTCCAATAATATCCTGCTAGCCCCATGAATGATCTTACCTCATTCACATTTATAGGAGCTTCCCACTCCATGATAGCTCTTATCTTCTTTGGATCTATTTCTATGCCTTTCATGGAGACTACATGCCCCAACTAATGTACTTTTTTCTGAAAGAAATTGCATTTAATGAGCTTTGCATACAACTAATTCTCTCTCAATAGTCTCAACACTGATTCTAAATGCTTGATCTGCTCTTCCTCATTCTTATAATATATAAAAATGTGAGCAATGAATACAATAAGAAACTCTTCCAGATAAGGAAGCAACACATTATTAATCAAGTCCATAAAAGTAGTTGGAGCATTAATCAAACCACATTTAACTACAAAAAACTCATAATGCCGATACCTGGTTCAAAAAGTTGTATTGTAAATGCCCTCTTCTTTGATGCGTACATGATGATATCTGGATCCCAAATCAATATTTCGGAACATTGTTTTTCCCTTTAACTAATTAAATAAATCATCAACCCTCATAAATGGGTACTTGTTCTTGATGGTCGCCTTGTACAATTGCTTGTAATCAATGCATAACCCGAGAGTACCATATTTCTTCTTCACAAACAAGATGGGTGCACCCCATGGTGATACACTTGGCCTAATGTATCCCTTGTCAAGAATTTCCTTCAATTGCAACTTCAATTCTACTAACTCTAGAGTGCTCATCTGGTATGGTGCCTTTGATGATGGTGTTTCCCCTGACACCAACTCAATGGAGAAGTATAATTATTTATGAGTTGGAAATCTGAGATCTCTGCTAGAAACACATCTTGAAACTATTGTAAGATTGGGTACCTGCTCAATATCTTTGCATCCTCATCCTCCTTACCTTTATCACTAGAAATATGTATTGCAAATAACACACACTCTTTTTTGCGACTTCGTTTTGTGTGCATAGATCTCACCATCCTAACTGATGTTTCTTTCTTCTTACCCTCCAAGATTCTCTAGTCCCCATTATCATCCAAGCACTCAATGGATTTTTCATAACAGTCCACTTTAGTCATATGAAGATATAGCTAGTCCATACCCAAAAGTGTATTATATGACCCCAACCATAATAAGTTCAAATGTGCTGAATTAGGCATGCCACTCAACTCAAATGCACAATCTCTTACCCAATGATGAACTCTCTTCTTTGTACGTGTATCCTAGTGCACTAACCAAGATTCTGCATGCACTTCTTTATTGAAACCACACTTATCCACCAAGTCAGGGTTAACATAACCATAATTAGATCCATGATCTAGGTGGATATTGGTGGCCACCCACTAATTCCACTTGGATCCCCTCTAGTGCTTCTTTTAGTTTTTTCAGTTTCCTTAATTATATCACAGTTTACTATTTTTAGCAGTTTTTCCGGTGCTAAACTTCCAGAGCCGTTTTGAAGCCCTAAACGACATTTTTTTGGGAAATATACAACCATCAATTTTTCTATCTAAAAATCATCTTTTTCGTCATAGTGCTCAGAGAGATCTTTCCAACAGGCTATCATGCGCGTCAAACGGAGATAATACGACCAATTCGTGACCCCGGGAAGTTGATGTAACAACTTACCCAAAAACGGGGCCCACAATTTGGCATTTCATCTTCTAGGGTTAGGTTTTGGAATGTGAAGGGTTTTCCATTGTTTCTCAACAATAAATAGGCCTTCGAGCCTCATTGTAACACAATGCAGAGGGATGTAGCCACACATCTCTTCTCAGAGATAAGCTACCATCGCCCTAGCTGGTTTATTTCCATTTCTGGTTGTAAGCATATTTCAGTATTTTCCATTAATGAAATGAAGTATTATTTCCACTGCATCTTTGTGTATATGGTTATCTCTGTAATTTTTGCATTCCTGTTTAAGTCTGGATCAATCGAGGGTCAATCAAAATAGAAACAACTTGATCAAAAAGCTTATCGTCCATCTCAATGATAGATGTCTGATGATATGCCTACCTATTCTTCAACGTTGCATAGATACGAGGAATGATCTACCAAAAATCCCCAACATTTTGCGCCTCCTGTGCACTATATATCTGATGCATACCACCCTAATTCTGCGAACAATCCCTCTTAAGATGCTCCTTACCACATGTCCAACACTCCAACTGTCTTGTACCATCACCTCTATTCTATTGTTGTGTACCATGTCCCTTTCTAGTTGCATTGAACCTCTTATGTAGTGCAACATTCTCTTTATTTTCTGCATTCTGAGGCCTTATTCTTTTCGGCTACCCTTTACCTTTACTTTTCTCTTTCCCTTTCCATCCTTGGTGAGATTTTTCTTATGCTTTGGCTTTTCGTAGCACTGCTTTAGTTTCCCAATAACGTCCTCAAATGACTAAGGCTTTGTTGGCATTATGATTCACACAGGTGTTGTCCTTGATGGCAACTCACTCAGATGAAATATCACAGTACAGCAGGTTAACAACAAAGAATTACAGATCAGACTACAAAGAATGAAGAAAGAGAGTTATACAGAGGTCCACCTTGACCAAGCCGTGTATACACACAAGTTCACTGACCACAAGTAGCGCATATGTACACACACTTACACAGAAGGAAAAGCGCGTATATCTTGGAAAACTAAGTTTTTGGTCTAAGGTATTTGGTCCGTGGTATTGGTCCAAGGTATCTGGCTTGAGGTATTGACCCTAGGTATTTGGTCCAAGGTAGTGGTCCTAAGTGCTTTTGGTCCATGGTATTGAGAAAGGCCTAAAACTATAAAAGGAGTAGAAGTTCATTAGGCCAGATGTGAAAGTATCTAATATCTGATGAAGTGTGAGATCTAGTATGCAAGTTATTGGCTTATGGTGTGTTGCTTGATCTGAACCAACCTTGAATCTTAGCGGTTGATGAGGGATAAGATATAATGATGGATCGAGATATTAAGGCTTGAAGTGAATTATCATTATATGGTTTGATCATGTATAGTCTAGATTTGAATACTGACGCATGTGTTATTTTGTAAATGTTATGACTTGGGTATAATTGAAGTCTGGAATAGCTGGAAAATTATGAATTAATATTTATAGATGTTTACGTTGCTTGGCTTTGATAAAAGCACGTATACACGTAGGTTCGACATGGGGAAGTAGCGTATACCTTATGAAGTATATTTCAGTTGTTTCTGTTAGTTGTTGCAAAGTTCTGGGTTCTGCTGTGGGCTCTGGTGACTGTATTTTGGTGATTGTTTTCTGGTGACAGTATTCTGAATGATCAGATTGATTGATTATGATTTGCTACAGTGATGATGGGTTGTCAAAGTGATTTATTGATTCAGGAGTGATGTTTGAGTTTCAGTGATTGGTTGATGCAGATGTATTTGATAGTTGTATTGTAGTGGTGATTGATTTTGTGCTTCAATATTGTTGATGGGTCTAGTACGAAAATTGGATGAAACATGGTCTTCAGATTATGATGTTGTGTTCCAAGAGTATCCAGTCTAAAAATTTATGCAACATGTTCCCTGAAGGAAGAAAGAAATGTGTAGCCTTCTGTAGGTCAGCACCTACGTACTAGTAAACATATCGGCTAGCACAAGAGCTAGGGGGTTTTTAGCTCCCTTCCAGTAGAAGCTGGAGAACGAGAGAAGGTTACAAACTTTTGCAAGTGGGTGCCTCTGTATTGGTGTAAGTCTGCACCAGTACAAGATTGCAAATAGATTTTCTTGCTATTAAAAGAAGACAAAGACAACAGAAGAAGGTGGTTTTTACCCACATTGGGTTTCCACCTTATATCTTGGTGTTCATGTGTGTTTCTTATGTGTGATGCTTTATTCTGCTTTTACTGCACTGTCTAATAAATATCTGATATACTGGTTAAGGTTCAATACATGATAAACTGCCTAAATCAAAAGTTCTCTGCATATACACTGGTTGCTTTAAGTACAGTCACGTATAACCGCTAGTTCTCTTAGCTGAAGTAGCATATATAAATATATTTGGGAAATTAAATTATTGATATGATAATACCGATTCCCCCCCCTCTCAGTATTATTTCCAACAATTGGTATCAGAGCAGGTACTTTAGAAGAAGCTTGATCGCTTGAAGGGAGATCCATCATCATGAGTAATCAAGAAAGCATGGGATCCATCAGACTGCCAATCTTTGATGGGAGAAACTTTGTTTATTGGAAAGTTGTCAATACCGTATTGGGAAGTCTATCACAATCATAGTTTTCCAAAGTCATGTAGCTGAAATCAGCCAAAGAAATATGGGACAAAATCGTTCTGAGCTATGAAGGAGACTCTAAGGTAAAATGTGCTAAACTTCAAACTCTCAAAATTCAGTAGGAAACTCTTAAGATGCATAGTGATGAAAGTATAGCTAGTTACTTCCTACGTATAGATGAGGTTGTTAATTGTATGAAGAATTTGGGTGAAGATATAAAGGAAGTTACCTTATTTGAGAAAGTTTTGACATCCTTGTCTACTAAATTTGAATCAAAAGTGTCTGCCATGGAAGAAAAACAAGATCTGCAGACGATCACTATGACACAGCTTCACAGAATCTTGACTGCCTTTGAAATGAGAAAAGGAGGTGCATCAGATATGAAAGAAGCCGCATTTAAATCTTCAGTAAAAATAAAGGAAGAACACAATGAATTAGGATATATTTAAGAAGAAGAAGAAGAAGAAGAGGTAAACTTTGTCAAGAAGATTCAACAGGGTTCTGAAAGATTTAGAGGTAAGCTAACGCTCAAATGCTTTGCTTGTGGTAGAGATGATCATTATGCTGCCAAATGTCCTCATAAAGATAAATATGAAAAAGAGAAGGAATATGAAAAATGGAATAGAAAACGAGTTGTAAATAAAAGAAGTTACTATACTCATGAAGATAGCGATGGTTTATCAAATAGTGATGAAGATACTTCTAATGTCTTATGACGATGATAATTTTTTGGATGCTTTAGAAGAAGACAAACTTCATGAAGAAATTTATAAACTCAAAATCTATTTAGAAAAAAAGAATATGATTATAGATACCTTGACATACCAACTTGCTAAAAAGGAAAAACACATTGAAAAAGTAGTATGTGAAATTGTGGGTATAAGAAAGGATCTTGAGAAAACGAAATCTCTCAATCTTAGATTTGCTAAAGTGTCAGAAACCTTAGATGAAATTATCAAAGTAAAATTTTCTCCTCTGATAAAGATAGGTCTTGGATATACTGAAGAAGCATCTCAATCACAGAAACTACCAATCTCCATTAAAAGCTTTCTTGATGCAGCAAAGACCAGTGAACAGTATGACAATCGTCAGCAAAGGCATAAATCAGATCACTAGGTAAATTAGACTCAATTTATTCAAAGGATGAATAGAAGCCACAACCAATCTCAGGTAACTCATACTCAATTTGCTCTGAAGATGAATATCAATATAAATTACAATTACCAGGTCAATAGATTCAATAGTCCCAGGAACTTCTTTAATGGGCAATGTTTTTCATGTCATAATTTTGGACACAAAGTTGTCCAATGTGTTGCTTAAAAAAACATCATGACTAGAGAAGCACGAAATCAAAGGAATGTAACAAGGGTCAAGAAAATTTCCTATAATAACTTTTCTCTTCTTGAAAATGAAATAGAATGCTCAATCTATAACAACGTTGGTCATGAAGAATCTGAATGCAGGAGAAAATTTTGGCAATCATCTCAAAAGGAGAAAACTCCATTAAATCCCAAGATATGGAGAAGGAATGAATCTCAAACAGAAAGATGTGGTATAGCCTTGTATGCAAAAGGACAACAAAATCAGTGGTACATCGACAGTGGATGCTCAAAACACGTGACAGATGACAAAGAAAAAATTCATTCATATAATTCCTTAGAAAAGGAAAAGAATGTTTAATTTGGAAAGGACACTCCTGCTGCCATAATAGGTAAAGGATCTATTTTCTTGAAAGAAAAGGTTAAAGCTAGAAATGTTATGTATGTAGATGGTTTAAATCATAATCTGTTGAGTGTCAGTCAAATGTGTGATCAAGGAAATGAAGTGGTGTTTCAATCAAACGGTTGTGTTGTTCGTGAACTTGATACAGGGGAGACCGTGATCAAAGGTACAAGAACTCCAAACAACTTATACATACTCAAGGGAGGACAACAACAATGTTATCTAAGAAAAAATAATGAAAAATAGCTGTGGCATAGAAGATTGGGATGTCTAAGATTTTCTCAAATAAGAAAAACATGCAGATTCAAGGCTATTTGTGATCTTCTAGATATCATCATCCTTGAAAATACAATATGCAAACCATGTCAATTCGGTAAGCAAACCAGAGCTCACTTCATTGAAAAAGATCGGTTAGCTAGTAAGCTTCATGAACTTGTTCATACTGAATTATGTGGACCATCAAGGAAAAATTCACCTCGTGGAGAAGAATACTTTATTTTTTTCATTGATGATTTTTCCACTCGCCACCATAACTATTCTCAACCAAGCAAATGTTTGGGTAAATAGCACTCAAACTCCACATGAACTTTGGTATGGTAAGACTCCTACTATAAAATACTTTAAAGTTTTTGGAAGAAAATGTTATATCAAAAGTACTGATGAAAAAATTGGTAAGTTTGAACCCAGAGCAGATGAAGGTATTCTTCTTGGTTATTCTTCCAGAAGTCAAGGATATAAATGTTATAATAAAAGAATTGGAAAAATTGTTGAAAGCATTGATGTTGTTGTTGATGAAGCATGCAAAAATCCGAAACAGATAAAAAAAGAAGATGATGATAATGAAGAAGATGGGGACTATTTTCCCACATCAAATCAAAATGTTATTTAAGAAGAAACAAATGAAGCACCAGAAGAAGAGATAATGGTAGAAGAAAGGACTGTCCAGGTATGTTCAGAAAAATCATCCAGAAACTCAAATTTTAGGGGAAAAAGAGGGAGGTGTACAAATAAGAAGAAATATTATGGGGACCTCAAGCTATATAGCATTACTATCCTCCACCGAACCTCAAAATGTGAATGAAACATGCAAAGATGAATGTTGTGTGAAGGCCATGGATGAAGAACTTGAGCAAATTGAAAAAAATGATACTTGGGAATTAGTTCCTAGACGTCATGATAAAAATATTATAGGAATGAAATGGATAATAAAAAATAAGATGAATGAAAATGGAGAAGCCATTAGCAACAAGGCCAGACTTGTTTGTAAAGGGTATGCTCAACAAGAAGGTATAGATTTTGAAGAAATGTTTGCACTTGTTGCTAGACTTGAAGCCATAAGGATGTTTCTTGCTCTTTCTAGCTTTCAGAAATTCAAAGTATATCAAATGGATGTAAAATCACCCTTCCCGAATGGAGATGTAAAAGAAGAAGTTTATATTGAACAACAAGAAGAATTCATTCCTGGAAATGATGAAAAACTTGTATGCGGACTCAAAAAGGCCCTCTATGGTTTGAAAAAGGCTCCAAGGCCCTAGTATTACTGTCTTAACAAATATCTACACCAAAAAGTTTTTACAAAAGGTTCAACAGATAGCAATCTATATACAAAGATTGAAACTGATAGATTGGTAATTATTATTGTTTATGTTGATGATATCATTTTTGGTAACAATGAAGAATCCATGAGTCAGAATGTTTCCTCAGTAATGTAGCAAGAATTTGGAATGTCCTTGCTTGGTGAACTTACCTATTTTCTTGGTCTACAAGTTAAAGAAAATAAAGATGGTATTTTTCTTTCACAAACCAAATATCTCAAACAGACCTTGAAAAAGTACAGAATGGAAGATTCTAAACCAGTATGTATCCCAATGGTAACAGGATACAGTCTCAGCTCAAATGATGAATCAACAACAGTACATCAACCAACTTACAGATCCATGACTGGAAGTCTGCTTTATCCAATAGGTACCTGACCTGACATCATGCATGCAGTAGGAATCGTTGGAAGATTCTAAGAAAATCCAAAGAAATCACACCTTCAGGTAGTCAAAAGGATTTTCAAATATCTGCAAGGAACATAGAACTTTGGTTTATGGTATCCTAGAGATACAGATCTTACTATTCATGCATATACATATGCAGATTAAGCAGGAAGTGTTGATGACATAAAAAGCACTAGTGGTGGTGCAATCTATATGGGTTCCAGGTTAGCATCTTGGCCTAGCAAGAAACAAAGTTCAATTGCATTATCTACAGCTAAAGAAGAATATGTGGTTGCTGCATCTTGCTATACACAACTACTTTGGATGATGCAAACATTGCAAGACATTCATATCACATGTACTCCATCCATCTCCATTCTATGTGATAATACAAGTGCCATCAATATGTCAAAGAATCCAGTCATGCACTCCAAGACCAAGCACATACCCATCAAATACCATTTCTACATGAACAAGTGCTTGAACAAAAGGTCAAATTAGAATATGTTCCCTCCAAATAACAAGTTGTTGATATATTCACTAAACCACTACCCAAAGAGACATTTGAATATCTCAGACAAAAGTTGGGAGTAGTTGCTGCATCATCTTGCTGTTAAATCAAACTTTTTAGAGAAAGGTGATCATACACGTGTTTCCTGAAGTGTAGTCGCATACACATGCGGGTTTCTATGGCTCAAGAAGCATATATGTTTTTCAGACAATAAAAATAGTGGGGCAGGCTCTAATATGGGTGCTCTATCTGGTATTGATGATTAATATGATCTGTTCATTAATTTTATTTGACTAACAAAGATGTCTTGATCTTTGACCCGTTAACAATGCACAGGTAGCACCGGTTCAAGGGGATCATTAGCCTTCACGTACGTTCAACATTGTTAGCATTATGGTTGTGAGTCCATCTATGGCTTTAGATATTTATACCATTTGCTGCTCAAGTCATTTAAAAGTCTAGGGTGTGATATGTCTTCTCATACATTTGAATGGGTCCTCTTGGACAAATGATGTAATTTATATCCCCGCTTTACATGGGATGGTTGATATAATATTTCTTTTTTTTTCATATATAAACAATTGGTATATCCCCACTTGGTTGGGTGGATGAGTCAAATTTGGTATATCCCCACTTGGTTGGGAGATGGATGTACGTATGAGTCATTGTTTATAGGAAGGTCATCCTCACATCATTGAGTTATAGAGTCATGTTATTCTTTTAGAAAATCATTTTGCAAACTTTGCTTGTGCTCAGGGGGAGGATGGACTCAATCATGGGAGCTCAATCAGTACAATTTAGCATATCAGAGAATTCAGCATGTACTCAGGGGGAGCATGACCCTTTGCCCTTGATGTCAAAGGGGGAGAGTGACTTGGTGTTGTTATTGCCATCAAGTCCAAAGGGGAAGATTGTTGCCATTATGATTCACACAGGTGTTGTCCTTGATGGCAACTCACTCAGATGAAAGATCACAGTACAACAGTTTAACAGCAAAGAAGTATAAATCAGACTACAAAGAATGAAGAAAGAGAGGTATATGCAATTTCACCTTGACCAAGCTGTGTATACACGCAGGTTCACTGACCACAAGTAGCATATACATACACACACACTTGCATAGAAGGAAAAGCATGTATATCTTAGAAAAATAAGTTTTTGGTCCGAGGTATTTGGTCGATGGTATTTTGATCCATGTGTAGAGCTATAAAAAGGGTCTCTTTCACCTCTAGTTACCTCACATTATAATGTCAATCCAGGAACATCTTGCTATTTCAAAAAGTGTCCCAGTCTGAGGCTTAGCACTTGTCAGAGTAATGCTCGTAGTACAGCTGTTTGAAACTACAAAAGTAAATAGATGCGTGTCTACAACTTAACTACTTCAAAAGGCTAAATCACACCAAGCAATGCATCAGTCAAAGGTTCGGTTGCAATAACCCATCCTTTTCGTAACTGATGAGAACAGATCCAAGGTCTAAGAGCTAGGTAGTGGATGCTGGCACTCACTACAGCTTGAGATCGTCCTTAATGAATAGAAATGAAACGAAAAGTAAAGGAAATAGCAATGAAATAGAACATCACATCAGCCGAGGGTTCGGTAGAAATAACCCATCCCTTTCATAGCTGATGGGAGCAGATCAGAGATCTGGGAGCCAGGTAGCAGATGCTGATGCTCACTACAGCTTGAGACTCTCCTTAAGAAATGGCAAGTAAATAAAATAGCAAATCAACAATCTTGAAATGGAACAACAATTGAAATGGAATGGCAACTAAAATGGAACAGAAGTTGAAATAAGCAGTAACCAAGTTCGTCAAGTTGTAAATCTATTTAATCACTCCAATAAAAACATCAATTCTTCACTCTTAAAAGATATACACACACTATGGAACAAAACTACATATGGATCCAAGATGAAATAATAAAAAACCATATAAACACAACATGCTTAATCTGATTCGGTTATTGCCCTAAATAAAAGCATACGATTGCATCTCAAGATGAAAACATTCAAGGATTCAATAATCATGTGAAATCAGAATTTTCAAGATAACTGCTATAATGCTAAAGCACAATCGCATAAAACTCTGTAATGGAATGACAGTATCCTGTAGGGATCAATCAACACTTAAAGGATTGGTAACATGATACAACGTCAATATAAGACTTTCGTTTGCAGGAACATTAAATGAGTTAAACATAACAGAGCATGTAATATAAACGTTCTTAAAAGACAACAGATTACCAGATCACGTCTATAAACAAACCACATAGAAACCACGCGTAATGGTACAAGAGAAATTGTTCTCTAGGGCTGGGCCCTTAGCCTCCAGGGGTACACAGCTTAAGGTTGATCCAGACTCAAAGATAAAAGAGTAACTAAGTTTGTATTAATGCATGAAATAAAATTACAGTAACTCAAGTCTTTAACAGAACATAGAGATCATAGTCTTGATCTTTCTTAAAAGAAATTACATAAAAGTTCTCCCTCTAGCCAACAACGCTATCCCTTATATAAGGATGATGACGGAGGTATATAGATACAGAAAATAGATAAAATAGCGATCCCTCAGGATCTAATATCTTGAGGGATTCGCAGAATCGTTAATGTTGAGTCACTTCTTTCCTTTTCTACTCCGAGCTGGTATCTCAGCTTCCTTTCCTGGGTTGGTCTGTTTTGATCTGGTTTGCTTGCGGTATCCCGTCAAAGGGACAATAGTTAGCTCATATTTGTCTTTTCCTTTGGGATGGCCACTTTCCGTTTTTCCTCCCTCCTACACATAGGAATGACAATTATCAGCGTTTGCTATTTTTTTTTGTAGGCAAAGGTGTTACTCTTTTCTTTCTATTTCTTCAAATAAAAAATGTACATCAAAATTGGTGGAGCCTTCCACTCGCCCACTTGGGGAAACCGAGTGGTGCATCCACCTGAAGTTTTTAACTGCTGACCAAAAATAAAAGGACCATAGTCTGTTTATCCAAGCTAAATATACTAAACAGTCTTTCAAAGTTCTGATTCTACTGATATGCATATGACTGCTATCTATCTCTAAACTTTGAACCTTGCCTACCTTATCTATATTATTCATATTCATCAAAAGGAAAACATAACTAAAATTACTCAGCTACTACCTCTAGACTCTGGGAACTCTCCTTGTTTCCCTGCTGCTGTCCTTCTTTTAGCATCTGCTGAATCTCGTCCAGCTTTTTCTCCTACATCTCCAAGGTGATCTGAATAATGTGAAGCTCCCTCCTCAAATTTGGGACTCCCTACGCCAATTCTGCCATCTCAGTTGCTGCTTGCTCCAGGGCCTTAGCCATTAACCTCTTCATTACCCAGTAGATATGGAGAGACTGTTTAAACATTGACATTCTGCCTCTAGTGTTGCCAGGATCATGGATAAGAAATTCCCAGTCTTCCATCTCAAAATCCGACTGAGCTTGAATGGCTTCCTCCTCCATGTTCTGAATAATTCTCCTAATTCTAGGGCAAGTGTTCTGAGAATAAGCCCTCTCATCTTGTTGGACTTTCTTCTCCATCGTCTGTCTCATCCTTCTTCCTGGACCCCTACTCTGTTCGCGTCTTCCTCCCCTTACTCCTTGGGCTCTGTTCGCTCCGCTGTCTCTCCAATTACTTGGTTCCGGCTCGCTTTCCGCTTGCCTGTTTCTCGGCTGACGACCTCTGTGCATTACCCTTCTTCCTCGCCGGCTCCGCTGATTGTCGCTGATATGCTGCTGCTCCCATTCATCTTCGATTCTGCTTTGCATCCTACCTGCATCCTCCTCAGAGTCATCGAGGATCTCGTATATCTCTTCCACTTTCTCCTCTTTCATCACCTCTTTACCTTTCCTGTCTTTTTCTCTGCCGTGCTAAACTTCCATTTCTTCAGCAATCCTAGCTCGCTTCCTGGTCTCCATAGTATAGCTCACCGGGAATCGGTTTTGCTTCGCTCTGGAACTACTCGCCGTCCCTGCTCCTCCTATCGCTCTGTGGGTTTCAATGACTTTCTTCTGTTGCTGAGTCCCTTGCTGCCGAGCCTTTATAGAACTTCCTGCCCCGCTCCTCCTACCTATCCGCTCATCCTTACGCTGCCATCTATTAATTTTTCCTTTGCCTTTCCTATCAACTATCCTGTTAGTTTGATTTCCATTTATGGACACTGACATATCCTTTCTTCCTCTCCGCTGATTCTTAACTATGATTGGAGTGCTATAAGGTTGATTTTTCCTCACTCCTTTCGCACATTCCAAATTTATTCTCGCATGGTGATCTGTGATATCTTCCCTAAGCCATTTCTGACAATTATTAAATGTCTGAGCCTGTTTCTCCATATCACCTGTCTGACGCACGAATACAAAGATTCACGTGTGTATCCTATTCATGATTTTCTTTCAATGCTTGGTCATGGTCATTATTGATAATGTTGGCCAGCTCCTTCCATTCTCCGTTGGGTCGTACCGTCCACCACTGGCTGTCGACCTTGCCATCTCGGCCTTTGCAACCCCAGTTCACGAGGAAATCCGCCGCTCGATTCCCATTCCTTTTCACATGATTAAAAATCTTGTATTCAACTCCTTTAAGCAATTCCGCTATCTCTTGGATGATACCAGCCGTTCGCCAGCTGTTGGTGACCTGTTCCCAATTCTTCCCATTATTTAGCTTCTTCAAGATTTCAATTGTCATCTGGGAGTCCCCCTCAATCTCTAGATTTCTGTAGCCATTGCGGATCGCAATTTTTAGCCCTTGGTGGACTGCCCATAGCTCAGCCTCATTGTTTGTCATCTCTGCCCCCCACTCTGCGTAGATCCACCTGGTGTTTTTCTGGTTATCGCGGAAGATTCCTCCGAATCCAGCATTACCTGGGTTCCCCTTCGACACCCCGTCAAAGTTTAATTTTATAAAATTGTCTTTAGGGTAAACGAACTTTTCCTGGCTCTGATGTCTTGCATTTATCCTCTCCGGCTATTTGTTATGGACCATTTCATATTTTAGATTTAGATTTTTGAGGATTTGCTCCTCACCCTGCTCCGCTTTCCAGTCCTCCATATCCCACCTTTCGACCAAGATTGTTTCTCTAGTTAGATTCACAACCCTTTTCCATATTTTTTCTGAATTCTTAACTTTGTTTTGGAAAATTCTGCGATTTCGATCTTTCCACACCATCCAAAGAACAAAGCCTGCTATGAGATCCCAGGATCTCCGAACAACTCTACATTGGAATTTCTGTTTCTGCCACAGGAAAATTACTTCATTTGTCTCTTTCGAATACTTTTCAGGTTTGCGGAATAACCTCCCTACTTCCCTCCATAGATTCCTGGTATATCCTCAATTGATTAATAGATGTTCCTGTGTTTCCGTCTCTATGTTGCACAAATAACATCTTGAAGGCCCATTGAAGCCTTTCTTTTGAAGCTTATCCCATGTCAGGATCTTATGTTTGGCTACCAACCATGAAAAAATGGTAATTTTCGGCCACCAGTTTTTATCCCAAAAAACTTTCCAGTCTTGGTTTCTTTCCGTGACATCCTATTGATCTGTCAGGTAGTATGCTTCTTTGACTGTGAAGGTTCCCTTCGTTGATTTCCCCCATCTAATGATATCCTTCCCTGTTCTCGCCTTGACTTTCCTGAATTCAAATTCTTTCATAAAAGCCTCCTGTTGTTCCTGATCTGTCTCTATGCCCCAATCCTCCAGTGGTGTCCATTTCCGCCAAATCCCATCCAGTTCATTTTATTTCCAATAGTCTTTGAAATATATGTGGTTATCACCTATTTTTTTTTGTATGCTCTTTATTCTTTGGATGCTGCTCATTTTCTCCCTTTGATGCCAGTTCTCATCCCAAAATTTGGCTTCCCCTCCACCTTTGATTTCCCAGAAAACATTTTTGTCTACTATGTCTCGATTTTGGCTAGCTAAATCCCAAATTGTCGATCCCTTCAGGGTTTCCTGCATGTAGTAAATATCCTCCGTTGAGTCAGGCATATTGTACTTGTGTCTCCATAATTGCTTCCATAAGTCGTTACCCCCTCTCAACCATCGCCACCAGAGTTTTGCACCGAGAATTTTATTGAGTTTACCTGGGTCTCGTAGGCCCAAACCTCCCTCCTCCTTATGTTTTATCAGATGCTTCCAGGAGACTAATGCCCACTTCTTCTGATTAGATGAACCTCCCCAAATGAACTTCCTCAGAATTTCTCTGATCTTGGTAAAAACCCCTTGAGGTACTGCCATAATCGAAAGAGGATATATGGGGATTGCTTGTAAAACGGATTTAACCAGGACAATCCTTCCAGCGATGTTTAAGGTTCTGAAAGTCCAGTTAGGCACTCTATTTTTTAATTTCTCTAGGATTCCTTGCCAATTCTTCAATCTCTTAGAGTTATAATCCAGTACATTTCCCAAATATTTAGTTGGGAGATCCCCTTGCTTGAAACCGAGCATCCTGGTCAGGTGTCTTTTGACTGTCTCCACCGTATTAAATATAAAGGTGCAGGATTTTTCCTTGTTAATTTCCATCCCAGAAGCCTCCGCAAATAAGTCTAGAGCCTTTTTCAGATTTCTCACTTTCCTTACAGTTGGTTCCCTAAACAGCATAATGTTGTCAACGAATTGTTGGTGAGTTATTGGCAATTCATTACCCCACAATCTTAGCCCTTTGATGTTGTCAGTTATTCTTTCTTGCTTAAGATACCTACCCAAGCCTTCAGCAACAAGGATAAACAGGAAAGGAGATATGGGATCGCCTTGTCTTATTCCTCTGGAAGCCTTAAAGGTTTTCGAGGGAGTTCCATTAACTAATATTGAGAAATTGGGAGTTGATATACAACTGAGAACCCACTTTATCCATCTGTTACTAAACCCGAAGCTTCCCATAATTTCTTCTAAGTATTGCCAATTAATTCTATCATAGGCTTTCGACAAATCTAGTTTTATCATCATTCCTTTTTGTTTCTTAGTTTTCATAGAGTGGATTACTTCTTGAGTAACCACTAACCCATCTAGAATTTGTCGTCCTTCCACGAAGCCAGTTTGTTTAGGGGATATCAGCTTCTCTAACAGAGGTTTCAGTCTTTTAGCCATTAGAGAGGAGATTATTTTGTAAATCACATTGCAAAGGGCAATGGGTCTAAAACCCTTAGCATCCTCTGAATTATCATTTTTAGGGATCAAGGTGAAAAAAGTAGAGTTAAGAGCAGACCATACCTTTTGGTTCATCCGAGATTCCTCTATCAATTCCAGAATTTCCTTACCCATGAAGTGCCAACCCGCTTGATAGAAATCAACCGTAAATCCATCCGGACCAGGGGTAGTTCCTTTCTTCATGCTCATCACCACTTCCTCCACCTCTTCCAGACTAGCTGCTCTCATTAAGGCTCTATTCTGGTCATCAGTTACCATCCTGGGTATGGCCATACAGATTTGCCTAATCACTTCAGATCTGTCCAATTGGGATTCAGTTAGTATTCCTTTGTGATAATCCATCAACACTCTTTCAATCCCTTCCTGTTCAACAATCCTCTCTCTGTTCTCATTTTTGATAGAAAATATTATGTTCCTCTATTGATGGTGAACCATTTTTTGGTGGAAAAATCGGGTGTTCCTCTCCCCTTCCCTGAGCCATTTTATTCTGGACTTCTGCCTCCATAAAACTTCTTCCTGCTTTCTCCTCTCTTCCAGTTTTCCTAATATTATTCCTTCTTTTTCGTTGCTTTCCTCTGTTCTTCCTTCATTTATTATCCTTTGTTGTAACGCTTCCATTTCTTCTTCCAGCTTTTGTTTCTCCTCCATAATGTTTCCAAATTCTTCCTTATTCCACTTTTTTATCCTCTCTTTTAACTCTTTTAACTTGAGTTGGAAGGTATGCATTTTACCTCTCCCCTGAGCTGTGCTTTGCCTCCACCACTCCTCCATCTTACCTACAAAGTCCGGGTGTCTAAGCCAAAAAGCTTCAAATCTGAAAGGATTTTTGCTGAGATTAGCCTTAATATCCACTTCCAGTCTGATCGGCCAATGGTCAAAACCAAGAGATGGCATGATCTTCGCTTCTATAAATACATCTCTATTCATTATTGTTTCTGATACTAAAAATCGATCCAATCTGGAGGCTATCTGTTTCTTACCCCCTCTCCTGTTATTCCATGTGTAGATCCCATTGATAGTTGATATATCAACCAGTCTCAAGCCTTCTATCATATCATTAAATAATTCCATACTTTGGTCCGTTTTCCTTATGCCTCCCTTTTTTTCTTTTAGGGACCGGATTGCATTAAAATCACCTTCTACTATCCAGGCTGTCTTCGGATAAAGTTTCCGAGTTGTTTTCAAATTCTTAAAAAATAATTCTCTATCTCCCGGAGTATGTGGATCATACACTCCTGAAATTATTACCTTATCTTTTGTCCCTGCTATTCTTCCTGAACCTGTAAGGATTCTAGACATGCTGGTCCAATTCTAAAAAATTATTTCATTTGGATTCCACAGTATTGCAATGCCTCCAGCTGAGCCGATTGCATCCTGTCCCATGACTTCGTATTGGGGTTTTCTATTTTTGATTATTCCCTCCATCTGTTGCATGGTAATTTTTGTTTCTTGTAGAATCATAATACTTGGTCTTTCTTTTTTTAGTTTCTCCTTCATATATCTCTGCTTACCCTTGTTGTTCAGCCCTCTAATGTTCCAGCTGATAATAATCATTTAAAACTCTTGGAAGGGAAGGAAAATACCTCAGATAGAGGTATCACTTTACCTGAGTTTATCAAAATTTCACCAACTGTTTGAATCATTTCATTCATTGTTTTTCTTCCTCTTTTCCTGCTGCTTTCGCCAGACCTGCCTACTCCCAGCTGTTCTTTCCCCTATTCTCCTGTTGTAGCATCCTGATTATCCATATTCCCCTTATTCCTTTCTTTATACTTTTGAAAAGCTTCCTTATATATTTGTTTTTGTCGGTCTGGGATGAATATTTCATCCAAGTTTTTCCATTCCTAGATTAATTGCCTCATAATTCTTTCTTCCTCTGCCTTGTTTTCCTGTTGATTCTCCGTCTCCATTTGATTCTGGTTAGTTTGTATTTCTATTTTTTCGGTTGATTCTTCTTTGCTCGTTTCTCCTTGTTCTACCCCTTTTTCTCCTGTTTTCTGAAAAAATTCCGTAGGTTCATTTTCTAGGTCTTCACCCTCAGCCACGTTGTCTTCTTCTTCTTCATTATTATTCTGTAGTATTTTAAACTTGTTCTGGCTTTCAATGCTTGGTGATTTTGTTTGTATCTGCACTCTTGTTCCTTCTCTATTTGGTTTCTTTTTTCTGTTAACCTGTTGGAAGCCTTTATCTGTCTCCTCTGTTCTCTCTGCTTCCTTATGCTGTTCTTTTGTTTTTCTTATGTAATCTTCTTCCTTATTTAGAGGGAATTGCCTGACTAACTGGCCGTATTCATGGCACCATCTGCACCTGAAAGGGATATGCTCATAGTCTAGTGGCTGTTGCCAAACTGAGTCATGGTATTCCAACTCTATATGTTCTCGAAGAGGTTCAGCTATATTCATGTAAACACAAATCCTTGCGTAAGAAGTGTACTTACCTCTCCTTGTTGTGTCTGCTACCTTGACAAAGGCACTGATTGTGTTGCCGATCCCTTCCAAAATTTCAGGGTTCTGAAATTCCACTGGTAATCCGAACAATCTGACCCATATCGGGGCTTCCAGCATCTTTTCATTGTCAGGATTGTATCTTTGCTCCCAGAATTTGATGAACATGCCTGCATTATTCATGAAATATGGCCCTTCCTCAAAAATCCTCTCTTTATCCTCCAGATTTGCGAATATAGCAATAAAAAATCCCTTTGCTCCCAGTTTCAATTCAATGTGTCCTTTTGGTTTCCATCTTTGATAGATCCACCTGTATAGTTCTCTTTCATTAGGCCAATACCCTAAAAACTTACAGATCAGGGCATGGTCTTTCATATAGCTATTGTATTCCTCCAGCATATTGTTGGGTATTACATATCTGAGTTTCTTGTTTTCCCTCGGTAAACATTTTCCTCCTATCTTCATTTGCCACAGTTTACCCATCACCGGTGCTTCCTTATTATTCGATCTAGCCTCATTCTGGATGCCACTGCCACTTGCCTCTCCTGCAACTATATTTTTAAAGGAGGGGATCTCTCCCCTACCCTGTTGATTCTCCATTTTTTCCCTCAGCACTCACTGTTTTGAGGATCTACAATGTCTGCGTTAGGGATAAACTTCTTCTTCGTTCCGCTCCGATTCCCCTGCACTAGCCCTTGACCCCGATTCGTCCAACCCGCCCTGCTAATCCGCCTGCCAGGTCTGCAAACCCTAGCCCGCTGCTCGCCGCGTTCTCTACTCGTTCCGCATCCCGCTCCCCATCAACGTTTCCTATTAATCTCACATGTTTCGTTATAAATCCTCATTACTATCTAAGTTTCTAATGCAAAAAGGCTTTTAAGTTCTAATGAAAAGATACTAAAATAACCATCGAAATATACGTTCTTTGATACTTCACACACCCCCCAACTTACCCTTTTTCATGGCCTCATGAAAACATTGTAGTTGACATGCAAATCAATGAGTGAGTAGGCTGGAGATGGAATCTCATGTGGGGGCCTACAGCCGTGATGTGAAATTAAATGATCAAAGAAATGACCTATCTGGCCCTTAGGCATCTCATACAGGGCTTGGTATCCGGGTGCAAGATGCCAAATGATTGGACTTCGGAACCTATATCCTAACCAGGATGGCCCTCCCTTAAAACAATTTCACCATAGAGAGGGAATCGGTTAGTAGCAAGTTTAAAATTCTCATACTTAAATGGTTATCTGAGCTAGATGTTCGGATTAGATATTCGATATTGAAATTTAGCTGCTTCAACGGCAGGGTCTTTAATAGAGGAAAAGTATTCAAGCCCCTGCTGAATGATTGCTTCATGCATGGGTCCTAATGCTTTAATCACTTCTGGAGCCCTCATGAGATTTCTATGTCTCCTCCATAACTATTCTGGGTCCCTAGGCTCATCTCTTACCCATAGATCTAATCCGTTTTCTTGTCTTTGAAAAGCGTTGTAGGCTTTGAGCCATTTAATTTGATTGACTGTAAACGAGATAAGTGCTTTCAATTAAATGTCCCCAACAAAAGGGCCAGGGTTCAGCTCGGTCTCTTGTTCGAGTACAAGGTTATGCAAGTAAAATTCACACAATAACCTTTGCACTTTTACCCCATAATGTTTACAACAATTTATAAAATCATATATAGTGTTAATTTGTATGGGAGCACCTACTTTAATAGCCTTTATTTTCAATTGTAAATACCTTTCCATTAGAAATATGGCATAGTTCTTGGCAGGGGCTCTACATGATAGGACGCCATTGTATAGAGAACACAAGGTATCCATCTGTTTAATAACTACATCTAATCTACGAGTTACCTTGGAAACTTTCTCTTGTTCCCTTCGCCATCCTTCGAAAGCTTGGCTTTCAGATAAGTTGACATTCCTTAGCTCCTGCTGTAGTTCTTCGTATTTTTCCCGGGGGACCGTTTGCTCCCTAAGCTTTTCTGCTTCTTGCTGGGCCTGCTTCAAATTTTTGTGAAGGGTTCTCGTTTTTGGATCCTTCTTCCATGCAGCCGTGGAGGCCAGGAGCTTTACTTGAACTTTCTTATTGCACTGCTTTGAGTTCAGAACCCTTATTACTCCCGAAGGTGGTGCCTCCGTCTGAACCATCTTATCATCTTTTTCAATTTTAACACGAACTCCACCACACTGCTATTCCTTTTCAAATGGAACAGCAGTCTGCTCTTCAGCTTCATTTGGAACAGCAGTTTGTTTTTCAGCTTCATTTGGAACATCAGTTTGGCTTTTGTCAGGGTTTTGAGCAGTGGGATGGATTCTGGTCCTTCGCCTCTTGCCCTTAAGGAATCTTACTGGTGTGGTCAGACCTTTCCTTCCTGAAGTCCCTTTCACCCTTTGCCTTTCCTTTAGAATCCTAATCTACTGGTGAAGCTGGACTATTATGTTCAACAATGTTCGTTGTTCCCTTCGTAATTCCATCATCTCTTCAGAAAGAACAGCAGGTTGTTCACTTTGGTTTGGACTGTGGCTAGCTTCCTGATTTTCTCCCTGAGGTGGCTATTCCGGGGTAAGAACTTTACTTGGCTCTGTTATTTCTTGGGCTAATTCTTCTTCTGCCCTTATTTCGTCTGAACTTTCTTCTGGTGCCTTCTAATTACGAACGGGCTGTTCCTGCTCAGCGTTTTCTAATATCTTCTCATTATGAAGGGACACATTTTCTACTTCCGCCTCTTCTGCATGCAATTCCTCGGGTGCATCTTTCTCCTGGGTTTTCTCTATGACATGGAGGTTTGATGGACTCAGGGGTTGCCATATTTGCCCATATTGGCCAAAATGTTGGCCAATTCATCTTCCCCTAATGGGTCTTGTAATGGGCTACCTTCCTGCTGTTCCATTCCTTCCTCCTGCTCAGACTGCTCAACTTATTTTTTCTCGTCTCCTTCCTCTTCAAACTGCTCATCCTTTTCCTCTTCTCTCCCTGCAAATTGCTCTGCCTCCTCTTCTTCTTCTTCTGTTTATGCCTTTGCAGACTGCTCTTCTTCCTCGGCGTCTTCTTCTTCCGTTTCTCTCTCTACACACTGCTCTGCTTCCTCATCAGTTTCTTCTTCCGTTTCTGTTTCTGCAAACTGCTCTGCTTCCTCGTCGTTTTCTTCCTCCGTTTCTGTCTCTGCAGACTGCTCATCTTCGATTTCTATTTCTTGGCTCGTGCCTTCCTGGGGCTTCTCCAGCCCTCCTTGTAGCCATGCGAGCCTTGTCGATTTTCTACGTTTTTCTGGTTGTTCGGGTGTACTAGCGTCATGTTTCCGTTTTTCAGATCATTTTTCTGGTTGCTCTTCTATGCAAGTGTCCTGCTTCCGTTTTTCAGATCATTTTTCCGATTGCTCTTCTGTGCAAGTGTCCTGCTTCCGTTTCTCTGAACATTGGGGTGTGCTATCAACCTGTTTTCATTTTTTCGGGTGTCCAGATGTGGTCGTCCCTCTATTGATGATGGTAATTAGTACTTCTCAGCTGGTCTGCTGCTGGGTGAGACTATAATTAACTATCAACGGAATTAATCCATGGTGGCTAACGACTGACTCTACGTGCTGCGCCCTCTTCATGCTTCGTGCAACGTCATGCAATAGTAAATTCAACAATGCAGGTAAATTCGCAGAACATTTCTGTTTTAAGACAGCTAGGAGTTTAAGATGTCGTGGTCTTACCACGTCTTTTCTGCCTTCACAGGTGATGTAGCTTTGGATGATTTTTGCCAATTCCGCCCATGGCTCTCCTAGCGTCGCTAGTAGCACCCCCTTTCCTCGAATTGTCAAACTCTGACCCTCGTCCTGAAAGATTTCTAAAATCTTCTGTAGCCTTTCCTTCTTTATTGTCCATACTGGTCCAGTGGCTGGTAGTCCCGAGACTCTTGCTATTATGTCATCGGTGACTGCTATTCGCCTTCTTCTTACTGTGGAGTAGTCTTCCTGTAAATTCTGTAAAAATTCTATCGTTACTGTTTCATTGGACTCCTTCAGGCAGTTGAGATAGGTCAACCATCCTGCTTTTTTCAGGATTCTTCGAGCTGCAGCCAAAACAGTTAATACTTGCGGTTCTCGGCGAACTGACCTTCCTCCCATAGTTTCACTGCAAATTCTCAAAGGAACGACAGTTGTTTGTTGAAACGCAGAGAAGTTGGTGGCATATTAATCGTTCAACTTCTAATGCTACGACGTATGCAGTGAAATGGCTTCAAACAACAACTCATGCAGAAGAAAACAAAAATAGAAAAAAGATAATACTGTTGAGCCGTCCTGTGCCCGAGTACACAATTTCTCAAATAACGGACTGACACGTGATCTAGGGAATGATGAGGTTACCTCTCCCCCGGCAATGTGATAGGCTGTCCCAGCCGTCAAATAAAGGAGCAGCGTCTGTTCTGTCGTGAGGTCTTTATGGAACAACGTATGGCAATATTCCATACTTACAAAAATAGCCTATTACTGAAATCGAGGTATAAAGTTACATCCCTTTAATACGTAAGGGACTGCGGTGATTTGATGGAAGTTCGGGGATAAGACATTTGCCATAAATAGAGTCTCATATGGTCACTGTCACTAGCTCCGTAATGATTGGCGATAATATATAGTCATGCACTATATGGTTGGGTAATATTATATAATTAATTATAATGGCATAAGAAACAAGAGGATGCAATCTTCTTACCTATTGGTGTAAAAATACGACTTCAATACAATCAACAGTGCTCTACTGCCGACAGGTGTCCATAACCTTGGCAGAGTTGTTTGTTTCACCCTTGGAACCATAGTCCTTTATGTATGCCAAGAAGCATTACGTAATGTCAAAATGTAGGCCACTATGCTGGCTTGGTGACTAGTTAGTCATAATGCCATTCATGAGGGAGGAGCGAGTAGTGGGCAGGCCGGCTCGTGATGAGACCTCCTGTTCCAAGGGTTATTTGTTTGATATACCACTTGGACCATTTCCCAGGTGTGGTGGCCATAGTGGGAATGCCACTTCGATTCCGTCCTGATGATCATGGTAGGCCAGCTCGTAATGAGACTTCCTATCCTGCAATTTGACAATTTTTAGAAACCATGTTTTGCTTCCTTCTTTTTTCTTCTTGTTTTGAATAAAGAACCTTTCCCGTTTATGCACAAAGGGTGTTTCAACACTCATTAAGAGTAGGAATGGTGGAAGAAGTCTTAATATCCCAATAGAAAGGTATAGATCCTTTGGTCTTATTTCCGAATGATAGTCAAAGAGGATTAAGAAAAAGGAACCATCATGATACAGATAACCAATCAGAACGGAGTTAGTAGAACAATGGCAACAAAAGGTGATGAATAAGCATGTATTTCCCTGCGTTCTTTCACTAATTCAGGGCAGTTTCTTATAAAGATAGCAATTTATGATTTACTGATTTCCGTATGCTGTGTTCTTGTTCCCATCACATAAGTGCATAGTCGTATTCAAAAAGACTTGAAAGAACATTAGCAATAAGCATCCTTAATTTAGAATAGAAGGAACAAGTTGTTTCAAAATCATATGAGTAGTGTTCCTTTTGAGGAAGGGCACAACAACAGTTCACAAATGCTGTTCATTTGGAGAAAGGAACAATAGAAATCACTAGTGTTGTTCCTTTTGAAAAGGAACAACAAAATCAAACAAGTGTCGTTCCTTTGAAAAAGGACTGGCAGAAATAAAAAAGTGATGTTCCTTTTGGAAACAGCAAAAACATACAAGTGCTGTTTTTTGAAAAAAGAACAGCAAAACAAAAGTGTTGTCCCTTTTGAAAAAGGAACAGAAAAAATCGCAAGTGTTGTTCCTTTTGGAAAAGGAATAACAAAAATCAGAAGTGTTGTTCCTTTTAAAAAGGAACAACAAAAATCAAAAGTGTTGTTCCTTTTGGAAAAGGAACAAAAAAAATCAAAAGTGTTGTTCCTTTTGAAAAAGGAACAACAAAAATCAAAAGTGTTGTTCCTTTTAGAAAAGGAACAACGAAAATCACAAATGTTGTTCCTTTTGGAAAAGGAACAACAAAAATCAAAAGTGTTGTTCTTTTTGGAAAAGGAACAGTAAAAATCAAGAGTGCTGTTCTTTTTAGAAAAGGAACAACAAAAATCACAAATGTTGTCCCTTTTGGAAAAGGAACATCAAAAATCAAAAGTGTTGTTCCTTTTAGAAAAGGAACAACAAAAATCACAAGTGTTGTTCCTTTTGGAAAAGGAACATAAAAAATCATAAGTGCTGTTCCTTTTGGAAAAGGAATAGCACAAATCAAAAGTGTTGTTCCTTTTCCAAAAGGAACAACAAAAATCAAAAGTGTTGTTCCTTTTAGAAAAAGAACAACAAAAATCACAAATGTTGTCCCTTTTGGAAAAGGAATAGCAAAAATCAAAAGTGTTGTTCCTTTTAGAAAAGGAACAGCAAAAATCAAAAGTGTTGTTCCTTTTGAGAAATGAACAACAAAAACACAAAGTGCTATTCCTTTTAGAAAAATGAACAACAGAAAACCAAAAGTGCTATTCCTTTTGAAAAAAAAGGAACAAAAAAAGTAACAAAACCTGTTGCAAAGATATGTACAAAAAATAATTGAAGAATTTATATACAAATTGTAAGGAAAAGTAAATTTCTTAGTGAGTTACAGGTGAGGAAGACTTGTCTTCCACCCCTAAGATCTCCATATCTAAATCTTGGCATAGTTGTTGGTAGGAGGACTCCCGAGTAAGTGGTTTGCGATAAAGACAGACTCGATGGCCATTTGCCTTAAATATATATCCAGAACCATCAATAGTAATCAGGGTAAGGGTACCATTATCATGTACTTTCTGAATTTCATATGGTCCCAGCCAACGAGTCTGGAGTTTCCCGGGGAAGTCCTGAAACCTAGAATCATATAAAAGAGCCCTGTCTCCTCCGTGGAAGACTCTATTTTTAATGAGAGCATCATGCCATTTAGCTCTCTGCTGCTGTATCAGGGCAGTATGTTGAAGTGCAGAGAGCCTAATTTCATCCAGCTCATTGATCTGTTATAGTCGATTAGTCTGTGCTACAGTTAAGTTTAGACCAACTTCTTGTGCTATTCGTAATGTCTGAATTTTAAATTCTATGGGAAAAATAGGTTGTTTTCTTAACATTAGCTGGTAAGGTGAGTGACCAAAGGTGCTTCTCCATGTTGTTCTATAAGCCTACAGTGCTTCAGGTAGTCTGGCAACCCAATCGCGTCTATGTGATGCAACTTTTTTTGTTAGAATTGTTTCTATTATCTTGTTGACACAAACTACTTGCCCATTTGCCTGTGGGTGATATGGGGTGGTAATTTTATGCTGAACATGATAGTTGTTGAGTGTTTCCACTATTCTGTTCCCAGCAAACTATGACCCTCCATCTGTAATTATCTCTCTAGGGAGGCCATAGCGTACAAATAGATGGAGCAGGAACTGTATAACAGATTCTTCTGTAGCTTTGGGAAAGGCCTTTGCTTCAACCCACTTGGTGACGTATTTTGTTGCCACCAAAATGTGCGTTTTCTGGTTTGATGGTGGGTTGATTGGTCCCACGAAATCAAGAGCCCAACGCTCAAATGATTCGATGACTAGCTGTGGTTTCAAAGGCATCTCATCCGACTGACTAGGGCATCCCGCTCTCTGGCAACTGTCACATGCTTGGACAAATTTCTTTGCATCTTTGAAAATTGTGGGCCAATAATACCCTGTGTGTAATACTTTATGTGCAGTCCTACGATCAGCGAAATGTCCACCACATGGTTGGTCATGGCATTCTTTCAATATATCAAAATTTTCGTCTTGTCGAACGCATCTCCTGATTTGCATGTTTACCCCTGTGTGAAACAAATAGCCCCTAATCCAGGAAAATCTGGTACTTCGCTGAACAATCTGTTTTCGCTCATTAGGGGTTAGATGCTTTGGTAACTTACCTACTGCTAGGTAATTGGCAACATCAACATACCACGGTGTTTGAACAGCAATGGCAAAGAGATGCTCATCTGGAAATTGATCTTCAACTGCTACTGCATCAACTGGTTTTGGCATTCTTGAGAGGAAATCAGCTACCGGGTTTTCTTTCCCGGGTCGATCCTTCATTGTAATATCAAATTCTTGCAATAAAATCAGCTATCTAGTTAATCTGCCATTTGTGATAGGCTTGTTTGCTAAATTTTTTATAGCAGGATGATCTGTGTACAAGATAACAGGATATCCGGTAATGTAATGTCTGAATTTATTGACAGCATGTATAACAACTAGAAATTCCTTTTCGGTGACAATATAATTTAATTCAGCAGGGGATAGATTTTTGCTAATGTAATAAATTGCATATGCTTTTCTATCCTCCTCCTGTCCAAGGACCATTCCAATGGCTGTGTCTGAGGCATCAGATGATATCTGGAATGGAAAATCCCAATTCGGTCCCCGAAGGACTGGGACTGTAGATACGAGCTTCTTCAGATCGTTGAAGGCACGTTCACATTTTTCTATCCAAAGAAAATCAATATTACCAGTTAGTGCATACAATGGTACAACAATACGTGAATAATGTTCTATAAATCTTCTGCAGTGACCAGAGAATCCAAGAAAGCTACGTACCTCTGTTTGAGTAGTAGGAGTAGGAATAAGCAAAAGTATTTGGATTTTGGCTAGGTCTACCTGAATGCCATCCGCTGAAATATAGTGTCCTAAAATAAGTCCTTCCGTCATCATCATGTAACATTTTTCATGGCTTAAACAAAGCCTGGTAGCTATGCAACGTTGTAGGACTTTTCATAGTGTCTCCAATGCTGGCTCAAACTCATCTCCGTATGGAGTAAAGTCATCCATATATACTTCCAATCCTTCATTTATTAGATCTGCAAAAATGCTAAGGATATCCCTTTGGAATGTGGCAGGGGCATTACATAAGACAAAAGGTAAAACTTGGTAGGCGAATGTTCCCCATGGACAAGTAAAAGTAGTTTTGTCCTGATCTTTAGGGACAATCTGTATTTGGTTATACCCACTGAAGCCATTGAGAAAAGAAAAGAATTTCTTCCCTGCCAAAGTGTCCAATACTTGATCGATGAATGGGAGAGGAAAGTGATCTTTTTGCGTTGCCTTATTTAGCTCCCTGTAGTCCACGCAGATTCTCCACTTCCCATTCTTTTTCGGCACTACCACAAGCAGGGAGACCCATTTAATATCAGAGATAGGGTAGATGAAGTTAAAATCTAAAAGTTTTTGAAGCTCAGCTTTTACTACTTCTTTTAGATGAGGATTTAGTCTTCTCTGAGGCTGCCTAACAGGTCTTGCATCATTTTCTATGTAGATGTGGTGTGTACATAATTGAGGGTCAATTCCTTTCATATTAGGGTAATCCCATGAAAATGCTTCTTTATATTTCCTTAAGATATGGATGAGCTTTGTTTCTTGTTCGAGTGTAAGGTCGACGTTAATGTTTAAGGTCTTTCCAAGTTCAATTTCCACAATTTTACTATGTGCAACTGAAGTGACAGGGATTGTGTGATCATGTGTATCTTTTAGAGGTTCCTCTTCTACTTCGTTATCAAATGCTGCTTTTATCATATGACACTGGGTACGAGATGTGAGTTCAGTTTGACTAATGAAATTACTGATGGCATCGTCTTCTGTTTGGTCTTTGAACTCAAGTGCTTCTTGTATAGTTAATGGAGATCTAATGTTGTCCGTAAGATATGATACAGGGTGCCTATTAGTTTTAACTATTGTGATGCTTGGCTGCGCTGGGGGATATAGTACTAAATTCTTGATATCCGCCCCCTTGGTTATGATCATGTTCCTTTACCGACAGCCGATATAGGCATCAGCTATAGCGAGCCAAGGTCTTCCTAAGATCAATTGATGTCCATCAAGTCGGGTCTTAGGGTTTATTATTAGAAAATCAGTTGGGTATTCCCAAGAGTCAACCGAGACCATGACATCATGTATCATGCCTTCCGGCCTAACCACAGACTGATCAGCCAATTCCAGCAGAGTGGAGGTGCGTTCTGCAGATGTAATGCCTAGCATTTGGCAAGTAGCGGTTGTCAATATATTAATTGCAGCTCCAAGATCAACTAAGGCATTGGTTAGGGTTTGACCATAAATTTGAACAGTTACTATTGGGTTTCCCGGGTCTTCATACTTAATGGGTGTTTCCTTTCCTGATAATAAGTTAGATAAAGTACCGACTACTTGAACTCTTGGATTATCTATTATATTCCTCCTCGGTCTTTTTATGCACAATTATTTAATAGTTTTTGCGTATATCGGGATGTATTGAATGGCCTGAAGGAATGGAATTTTTATGTACAAATTTTGCAATTCTCCGAGAATGTCAAAATTAGGTTGCTCTATAGGTCGAGGTATGACTAAACATTCTGGGAACGGGGGAGAGGATGTGGTTGCTTGATTATGAGTTTTTTGTCTATTCACATCCTCCTATTGTGATAGATGTTCTCTAGGTTGTTATCACTCAGGTTGTCCCTAGGCTCCTGTAGGGATACAGCCGAGGTAACCATAAACCAATCTTTGGATTGCAGGTTCTAGCCCACCTGCAATCAGAGAGGGCTCTCTCTTAATGATTTAACTTTGTTGATGATTTTATGCTAGCTTTTTGGTTCAGGGGTTTTTGTTTGTGTTTGGATGGAAGGAAAATGCTTTTAGGCAGAGAGGCAATTCATGAAGTGATAAGTTTCAAACCATTGGGCATGGAGTCATGGGTTAGGATTACCAGTGCATTTTCATGGTCACAAGAGGAATATGGAGCGGGATAGTTGCACATAAAACAACTTTCAAACTGAAGATGAATGGAAAGTTAGGAATGAGAGGCACTTAAGAATCTCTCACTCAGCTTAACAGAGTGAATGGATGATCCCTATCTAGGGGAAATGAAGAATCCCTAGATAAATGTCATGTGTGATGAGGTTAGGGCAAACATGAGCCATGTGGAATTCATATTTATGCCTTACCAAATGAAAACATAGAGAAACAACAGAAATTGAGCATAGAGTGTAATTAAACAAATTCTAAGCTAATCTTCTTTTCTGTTGTTTAGATGATAACTTATGAATGTAAAACAGAGGTAAGAAGCACTTATTGAGTTATGTAACAGCACAAGAATTCCATAATCAATCTTTAACTGTTTAAACATAGTGAACAATCCATTCTCCAAAGCTCATAAGCAATATTTGATTATAGAAACTATCAGGTATTACAGTGCCAGTCTTTCCTGGAGCAAAATCAGCTACAAATAGCTTGTGGAACAACCAACCAACCAACCCTTAATACAGTATTGAGCATTGTTTTTATAGTGTAAAATATCTCAAAATATTTATTACAATCGACCTAAAACAGGTCTGCAAAAGAGCTTTCTAAACCTAAACCTGTGCCAAAATTAAATGCATGTAAATATCTATTGAAGTGTGTCAGAGGTAGCTGGATAAAAAACAGTGCAATTTGGCCCTTGGTGGCTCGATGTAGCACTGCTGGAATAACTATGCTTTGGGATTGCAGTTCTGTTCTGGTGTGAGTTAAATGTGCAATAACCGTGATTTGAGGGCCTTGAGTGGCTTCGCCCTTTTTCTTTGACTTTGTTGGAAGGTCCTTAATTTCACTTTCTTTGGGCCGCTGCTAAGATCTTTGCTGATACTCTTCGCCGCTACATTGATGGTCTCCACCACTTTCTGATACTCTTTGATGTGCCTTCGGTCTGCATATTTAATCTGATACTCTTTAATCTCTGTTCCTGGTCTCTCTCTGTTTTCAAATTCATTTCATCTGGCAAAATTGGGCAATTTCGGGCTTTTTCGGTGCAAAAAGGGCCAAGGAATCAAAAGATCCCCTAAAGATTCCCCAGCTCCGAAGCTCGACTTTCGCGCTTGCGCATTTTTCCCTTTTTCTGGATGCTGACGTCAGCATGACGTCAGCTATACGGCAGAGGAAGTCAACGAGGTGATGTGGCAGGGTGACTCATATGTTAATGCGTTGCGATAAACTTCTTCCGATGCGATCGCAATATCACATCGGCGGAGAAGGGGAAGGTATTTATTTTGGAAATGCAATGCTTGCGAGTGCCAATCGCCGATATCGCGATATCACATCGGGCAAAATGAAAAAGGGGCACACCTATGTGGTATAAAATATTGCGATATGCCGATGCGAGATGGCTTACCAGGGTTGGAAGAATGTTAAGGCAATCGACAAGGTTTTATTGCGATTGGAAGGAGTGAAGAAGTGTTTTTGAAGGGTATTTGAGGTCTTTGGAAGGGGTCTATTGCATTAGAAGATGGTTTGAAGGGGCAGTATGAGGGTTCTTGCCAAGTTTCAGATAAACTGAGCAATTCCCGGGGATACTTATGGTTATTTTCAACCAAGGGGAGGGGATATTTACATAAGGGGATTATCTTCATAGTTTTAGTAAGGGGATGGGGAAAACATAGGGATTTAAATAATAATGTCAGCAGTTAATATGGAGATGATAAGAAAGCGCTAAGTTTCAAAGATCTTAGGCTTCAAAAGGGGAGATAGAACCTTCTAGAGAAAGTAAGGATCCTCCTTGAGTGAAGCAGATCTTCACCCAGGCTAATGACATGGAAAATGATGCAACTAAGAGATATCAAGCAGATATTGACCTCTCTAGGGGAAATTAGTTAATGATTTTGGGAAGATGGAGAAAGGGAAGTTAGTTATGCCTGGTTTGAGCTCCTTCATATGAAAAATGCTTGATGACTGTGACCTGAGTAGAGATGATACTTTTAAAACATGGTAATGAACAGAAATCATGATTCTGCAACCTCAAAACTACCTACCCAGCCTACTTACCTAACATTTTTTCTTCTTTCAATTTGGGTGCACTTAGACTTGCAGACCCAGCATTTCAATTTTTCTTTTTATGCCTTCCTATCTACAAACTACCCCTATTTCTTCCAAGGGTCCCGATTAAGCAGTTGGGCTCCTTCGATTCTCTACCTATTTAAGAATCTGCCAAGATTAAGCTGTCTGGACAGATTTTCATTCTCTATATTCTAAAACAGGAAACTGAAACCTAGGGAGACCAAGATTAGGTTGTTTGGACCTCCCTTTAGCTAAAAATTCTACAAAACTGGAAAGACTCTTCAAAATTGGAAAGCAATTGGATTTGCCTCTGGGTAGCATTCTTTCCTTGGTGACTGCTTAGCAAATATGGAGCATTGCAGCATGCGAAGTATGACATATTTGGCCTGTAAAAATGTCAATCATGAAATATGAGTAACCTGCTGCAGCAGGAGGCTAACATAGGTAAATGATCTTCAATCTGAACTGTTTTATTTCCCTTTGTTTGGATAATACACCTAGATCTTAGCTGAAGATCATTGCACTCCCTAAGATTGGGTCCTTCTTCTGGTGTTTCTAAAATTTGGAGAGCTTGGACTGGTGTGTTATTTGGATTGGGATTGGGCTGGGCTAGGAGTTGAGGTCTCAGATTAGATTGCGGGTTTTGCTGTAAAGCTGGCAGTGTAGGTTGAGGGAAATGAATATTTCCTACTGGCTGCTGTGTTGGTCTCTTCTAGTTAGTCTACCAGACTGAACCTTGTGAAGTGGGGGGAGTCCATTATGGTGGGTATGGGTTGTTTTGCTAGTATGGTGGGGGATAAGGAGGATTCGACCAACCAGATTGGCTTGTCTGATTTAGCCATGGGTTTGCAGAAGGATATGACTGTGATGACCAGTTTGGAAATGGGGGCTGAAACTGACTTTGCCATGCATTATACTGTTGAGTATTGTACTGCGGATACTGAAAAGAAGAAGCTGGGTCGGAAAACATGCCAGTTTGTCGCAGCTGCCATTGACGACGCTGGTTGAGTAAATATATTGCCTCTGGTTCTTCTTCTGCTTCCTTATATACCGCTTTCAGACTAGGTAATGAGGGACAACTTTCTATAGAGTGATCCCTTGTACAGATGGTGCATGTCTGGACTATATCTAGTGGACATTCCTTATGGCTATGCTTCTTCCTGCACCTGGGGCAGAAGATTGCCAAATTCTATTCTGCCTCCATTTGTTTCTTCTTGGCTTGTAAAACGTCCAATTGTGTAGTCAGTGTTCCTAGTATATCATTTTTAAAATTTTCAAATAAATTTCCAATTTCCACATGTGTTACTCCTTCTGATGAGATTTTGTTTTCTCTTGCAAACCGATCATGTTCTGCTGGTTTGATTCGTGTACTGCCTCTCGAACTCCTGATTCATAAATCAATTATGTTAGCAAAATTTTCCTGATAAATATCCCCTTTCCCCATAATGTTTAATGTTTCAATCCATTTTTATTTCATGCCCCTTATTAATGCTGTTTTCAACACGTTATCAGGCAAAGGCAACGATGCATAGGAAGATCTTTGTAGATTATACTAGAAACGTTCCACATATTCTTCTAATGTTTCGTTTGGTCTAGCTATCATCTGAAATATTTCATCTTTTAGTTCTCTAGACCTGCAGTAGTCTTGATATTTTTCAAAATGGATTCTTTCATTTGTTCCCATTTATTTATAACCCCACCACCTAATCCCATAAACCATCTTAAAGCAGCCCCTTTTAGAGTAGAGGGGAACAATTTTAGTTTCTGGGGGTTAGTGGTGTAATCATATCCCCTGCACAGTACATCAAATTCAAATAAAAATGCATCTGGGTCCTCTGATGTAAGTCCGTGAAATGTAGGGATATGTTGAAGGGGAATTGCTTTCATAGGGGCATTTGCTGCGGAATTCACTATGGGGTATTGTAATGTAGAGGTTTGGGTGTTTAGCGGATTTTGAGCCATTGTGTCAAATATATCCCAATAACCTTCTGGAATATCTAAGAGGGTATTCCTAGGTTGAGGAGGAATGTCTTTAATAGGAACAGTTTTAATAGCACTTCCTCTATCTGGGATTTCTGTCTGAGGGGATTGGGTCCCTTCAATAATAATTTTTACCGCACTCCCTTTGTCTAGGCTATCCAATGGCTGAGTTATCCTAAGAGAAGATCTTGGCTCCCCAGTCTCCCCTGTTTCCCCTTCTCCTTCACAAAAATTATTGAAATTCCCTTCTTGCAATCGTTCTGGGATAGAATTTTCAATTTCTTGAAAGTCCTGTTCGTCAGTTTGACTATGCACCTTAGCAAAGGCTACAGATGGTGAACCTGTGGCCTGAAGGGGACTAGTAGGTTGTTTGGAAATAACTTTCCTGGGTCCTACTTAAGGCTGAGATTTCGCTTTCTTATAGATTTCGTCTATGAAGGTTGATCGACCAAGTGTCATCGACCCCTTAGTTTTTTCTGGCTTTGGTAAAGGTTTGGGATTTTTCTCCAGCTTTTTCTGCTTAGTCATGCACTCAATTTAACTACTAAATCCTTCTTAAGTAGATAGCAGCAAATCTGTAGGAAAGCGGGAAAAGGAGCAGGGCTTTTACATGGTCCACACGTAGGTTCTTACCTTTCGTTTTCAAAACCCAATTCTTCTCTAACAGGTTCGTACACTACCCTGAAAAAACAAATGGCTACACTCTTTCCCCGACAACGGCGCCAAAATGTAGAGCTATAAAAAGGGTCTCTTTCACCTCTACTTACCTCACATTAATATGTCAATCTGGGAATGTCTTGCTATTTCGAAGAGTGTCTCAGTCTGAGGCTTAGCACTTGTCAGAGTAATGATCGTAGTACAGCTGTTTGAAACTACAAAAGTAAATAGATGCGTGTCTACGACTTAAGTACTTCAAAAGGCTAAATCACACCAAGCAATGCATCAGTCAGAGGTTCGGTGGCAATAACCCATCCTTTTTGTAATTGATGAGAATAGATATGAGGTCTGGGAGCCAGGTAGCAGATGCTGGCGCTCACTACAGCTTGAGATCGTCCTTAATGAATAGAAATGAAATGACAAGTAAAGGAAATAGCAATGAAATAGAACAGCACATCAGCCGAGGGTTCGGTAGCAATAACCCATCCCTTTCATAGCTGATGGGAGCAGATCAGAGGTTTGGGAGCCAGGTAGTAGATGCTGATGCTCACTACAGCCTGAGACCGTCCTTAAGAAATGGCAAGTAAATAAAACAACAAATCGGAAATCTTGAAATGGAACAACAATTGAAATGGAACAACAACTAAAATGGAACAACAACTAAAATGGAACAACAGTTGAAATAAGCAGTAACCAAGTTCGTCAAGCTGTAACTCTATTTAATCACTCCAATCAAAACATCAATTCTTCGCTCTTAAAATATGTACACACACTATGGAACAACACTACCTATGGATCCAAGATGAAATAATAAAAAACCATATAAACACAACATTCTTAATATGATTCGGTTATTGCCCTAAATAAAAGCATACGATTGCATCTCAAGATGAAAACATTCAAGGATTCAATAATCATGTGAAATCAGACTTTTCAAGATAACTGCTGTAATGCTAAAGCACAATCGCATAAAACTATGTAATGGAATGAAAGTATCCTGTAGGGATCAATCAACACTTAAAGGATTGGTAACATGATACAGTGTTAATATAAGACTTTTTTTTGCAGGAACATTAAATGAGTTAAACATAATAGAGCATATAATATAAACGTTCTTAAGATACAACAGATTACCAGATCACGTCTATAAACAAAACACACAGAAACCACGCGTAATGTTACAAGAGCAAGTGTCCTCCAGGGCCGGGCCCTTAGCCTCCAGGGGTACACCGCTTAAGGTTGATCCAGGCTCAAAGATAAAAGAGTAACCAAGTCTGTATTAATGCATGAAATAAAATTACAGTATCTCGAGTCTATAACAGAAGATAGAGATCATAGTCTTGATCTTTCTTAAAAGAAATTACATAAAAGTTCTCCCTCTAGCCAACAACGCTATCCCTTATATAAGGATGATGACGGAGATATCTAGATACAGAAAATAGATAAATTAGCGATCCCTCAGGATATTAGAATCGTTAATCCTGGGTCACTTCTTTCCTTTTTTGCTCCGAGCTGGTATCTCTGCTTCCTTTCCTGGGTTGGTCCGTTTTGATCTGGTTTGCTTGCAGTCTCCCGTCAAAGGGACAACAATTAGCTCATCTTTGTCTTTTCCTTTGGGATGGCCACTTTCCGTTTTTCCTCCCTCCTGCACATAGGAATGACAATTATCAGCGTTTCCTATTAATCTCACATGTTTCATTATAAATCCTCATTACTATCTAAGTTTCTAATGCAAAAGACTTTTAAGTTCTAATGGAAAGATACTAAAATAACCATCGAAACATACCTTCTTTGATACTCCACACCGTGGTATTGGTCCAAGCTATCTGCTTTGAGGTATTGACCCTAGGTATTTGGTCCAAGGTATTGGTCCTTAGTGCTTTTGGTCCATGGTATTGAGAAATGCCTAAAACTATAAGAGGAGAAGATCATTAGGCGAGATGTGTAAGTATCGAATATCTAATGAAGTGTGAGATCTAGTATGGAGGTTATTGGCTTATGGTGTGTTGAAAAGTGTGCAACAAGAAATGCTATATTTAGAAGGTGCTAAAAATAGATCTGCTAAAAATAGCATGTCTAAAAATAGCAATTTGGCCAATGAGCATTTTGGCCACCTTGGGTGAGAGGTGAAACTGCTAAAAATAACAACTTCTAAAAATAGAATTTCATGGTCCCTTCCTATTTTTAGCAGTCCCTGGTATAACTATTGGAAGTAAAATCAAATTTGGTCTTACGAGTAGTTTCAAATATTGATTAATTAATCTCCATGAGTTAATTAGTTATGGAAAATTAAACTTGAATTTTTTGTGAGAACATGCAATTAGTTGTCCCACTGATTGAGGAATTTATCCTTGATTCTCTCCGTTGATTGAGGAATTAAGTGTGAGTTCTATAATGAGAGAATCAGTTGACTTATTTTTACTTAGTCAAGTCCAATTAGATTATTTTAACAAGTTGTTAAAATAATGAGATACAGTTAGTTAATGCTTGCATGCATGTGACTACTGCTTTTTCAGATAACTGAGTATTCTCTCATGGATAACTCATGCATGGCAGTTTAGACAGAGACCCAGTTGGGATCATATGAGGGAGAATGTACTATTAGATGCTTGGATATTTCTAATAAGCATTTCTTGCATTCAGGAGGAACTAGTGTCCTCAAGGATGCGTAGTTGGACCTGAGGTTGACAACAGGTATGGTCTGGGGCCAATTCACATATGTTTTGTAATTGGAACCCAATCAAAATTGCGTAAGGAAATAGGGGATTGGAGGACTTGTGGCCTATATATTGAGGCCTAGGGATTCTATGATCTTCATCTTTTGATTTTAGAGAGTACAAGATAACTCTTGAGTTGATTCCTTTTGTAAACAGAATAGGATTTCCACTTGATTGATAATACAGTGTTGGTGTTATAGACATATTTGGGCACTGCAACCCCAATCTCATATGTACATAAAATAAGGGCTTCTAAGCCCCTAAAAGTGTTGTTTCATACCCTAAAGGAACAAGTTTAGCTGATTACATCATCTCCCACAAGTTCTCCTTGAGAAACTACTCAGAATTGGTCAAAACTGGACCATACAGACTGCTCAGTGCTAAGGGTGCGATGCATCTCACCTACTACATGCAGAAAGTGCGATGCATACTGAAAAGCCCTTCTATAGGGTGCGATGGGTGAGAGTAAACAAATGGCAGAGGCAGCTTGCTAGGTGGAAACCTAGAGAATCTTCTAAAACTGCTCATTTGACACTTGCCTCTCTAAACTCGCCCAGGGATGAGTAAGAGATCATGAAATCTCCAAGTGGAACCAAGAACTATAAGAGAAATGACACTAATCAAAAACCCAGAAGCTAATTCACCCACCTGCAAATATCTATATATGGATCCCTCATCCTAGAGATCCATAGGCTAGAATTTTGTATCTTGTAAGGAAGTGCTATTGGTTTCTTTGTGGAACATCATAGTGTTGGGTGATCTAGCTTTTCATGAGGTGAAGAGGGCTTTCATGCTGGGAGGATGGTGCTGGGTCACATCAATGGGTTGTAATCCTCTCTTCTACTACTTCTATCAATAAAGTTATCTGAGTTTTCCTCCATATTCTTGTATATCTCTGAATCTTGTATTGGTATATGCATTTGTATGGTTAATATATATCTGATCCTATATTTTTTATGCTTATAGATCTCTATCCTTTGATGGTATTATGCTGCTTTGACTCTACAGGTGTTCTTTGAAGCGGGATGAGTAAGGAAAGAGTGGCGAAGCTCTGTCAAAGGGGAGAGGAAACAAGCAAGAAGCCAAACGAAAGACTGAGGTTGGTACTCTCTGCTTCTCTCTCATCTATTTCCCATAAAGGAAAACACAAGTGACTTTAGTTTGTTTGTTTCTAAGATAGCTACCCGTCTTAGTGGGACTAGAAGCTCTGAATGGACACTAGTTTTCCTGATAACAAAATGGCGACTCCGCTGGGGAGCGAATAGCTTGTTTGCTTGTTTCTATTTGTTTTTTTTATAAACTACAGACAGAGCTTGAAGTTAAGCTAGCTAACCTTCAAACTGCTTTTGCTATGCAACTGCAAAGTAGATCAACGCTGCTTCAGTCAATCTCCAGGTTAGTTTATGAACTGAACATCTGACTTGCAAACATCCTAAGTCCCCTAGTGGTAGTTCAAGTAACCTCATTAGATCAACCCCTATGCTTTTTGTTTACTGCCTATCATTAGCTCAGCTTAAATCCTTGAACTAAGCTACAAACTGTGAACAAAAACCAAGCCCAGTCTTGTCCCTGGACCATCCCACTATCTCTCATTGGCAGTCTAGATGCATCACACCTCCCATGTGTTGCAGGTGAGATGCATCCCTGTTTCCCTATATTACAGGTGCGATGATTAGGTAAGAATGTTTCTGCCTCTAGATTTTGGTTTTCTCTTCATTGTCTTCAGCTTTATTCAGTAGTTTTTCTATCTGTAATCAATATATCACTGTTGAAACTCCCTTCCTTTGCATTATTCAACCTCCATTGTATAAAGAATTGTGAATGTTTTTATGTATTTTTCATCATTTACAGTTCTCCTTTGCAAACAGTAGCTTAATCGAACAATCGTCTTTTGATTTGAAAGTGTCGCAAGTGTCGTTTTCAGTCAAAGAAAAGAGTCTTCCTCTTTTGATATTCGATTACACTTTTACCATTTTATTTGATTTAAATTAATAATATTTCAAGTGTCGAAAGAAATTTTAAATTCGAAATCCCAAATCGTCGTCTTATTCTTCCTTTCGTTTTTTGAAAAGAAAATTGTTAGTACTGTCGCTTTGAAAGAAAAATAGTTCAGATCTGTACTTAGCATTCTTTTTGTCATTCACACATTAAGAAAGTGGAAAACAAATACATGCATGTGCATTTGCATTTAGACTGCTTGTGGAGATTTATTTAGGACAATGCATCTTAGTGTGTGCTCTCTGCTCTATGTTGAAAGAATCTCACTTCTCTTTCCTTAGTAGCTAGGATTTTCATTGCAAAAAGAAAATAAATAACTATTTATCATCTTAGATTACATATTTAGGAATTGTATATCTACAGTGGTGAGCCTTAAAGGAAAACTTCTTAAGAAAGATCAACTGTAAAATAAATTTCAATGAACACAAAAATTCTTTGAAACCTAACACGCAACATTTAGAAGTCTAGCCTAGAGATGTATTCTGGCGCCGTAAAGCCTAGTAACTATTGATTTCATCATAGGGTGGGTGATTCCTCCTCTTTGAGACGACAAGTGCCAGTATGGACTTGTGCTCCCATGTAGCATCGAGTATATATTGGGAGACCACGATAGGATATATCCTTTATCCTTAGGAAGCTGTGTCTGCCGCCCTATTGATTGCAATGCACTGAACACAACATTCGAGAAGATTGACTGTAGTACCGTAAAAAATATTCTGTAGTTTTGTGATTGGTTTGGTAATCCCTCTGTCTAGATTTCTAGAGTAGTCACTTTTAGTCCTTTTTAGACTCCTTAGAAGAAAAGGTCCATTTGAGCACTTGTCACTTCAGGCTCATTAAAAATCGAAGGTGACTAGAGTCATCTTTAGCTTTTTCTCGACTCTTCAAAATTGAAAAAGCAAGTTGTGTCAAAGCGTCATAAAATTTACTTTAATCAGAATAACATCATTGTTCCCTCATTGGTCTTAGGTTGAGAAAATGGAGTCCACCAATCAAGGATTTCCCCTTGGGGGGAATCCTAGTCCTTTCTCCTCATGGGGAGATCTTGGTGCACCTCATATGGCCACATTGTCCTTCCAAGACTGACAATTGGTTTACCAGTATGGATTTTCTTGACCTCTGTTGTTCAAAACACTGTGATTCTTGAGCAATCAAATCAGCAACTGGATGATACTAGAGCTACCCCCCAAACTTCTACTTCATTTGTTTCTCCCTCTCCTTCTTCCTCTTCACTTGGTGAAGCTAATAAAACTAAAAACCAAGTAACTGAGAAGAAGAAGAAAGGGAAGGAGAAGAAGAAGAAGAAGCCAATGGCAAAAGGGGGTAACCATGCATCGTTCGGCAAAAATCCACACATTACACCATCCAAACCTAAATCTCCATGCGTCATTTGCAACAGAGACCACTATCATCGAGATTGTCCTCACATCCCATGGATCTTAAGGGATTGGTCTCCTCGCTTGCACAATCTGGTGTCCTCAACCTCTGACGATCATGTTGAAAGTACACCGTCAACTAGTGAAAACGAAGTCGATGGACAAAAAGGAAGATCTAAAATTCCTTGTATACTGTGTGAAGGCGGTCATGCCATCCACCGTTGTCCCTTCCTAGATGAAGCTAAAAGAATCTTGGATAACTGTCCTACTTCACTACTACGGCTTCCTCCTGGATGCAAGAAACTCTTGCCGAGTCCATCACTAGTTAAAAAGCTGACTGACACACCTTTGTGGTCGATCGAAGCATATATCGATGAAGATGATCTCTCTGAGTCCACACCGGACCAAAGTCAATAGGTCGAGACGGTAGTCGACCTAGTCTTGTCTTCAAATGGTCTACCTTCAGATGATCCAGTCACCAAAGAGAATGAGAACGACACCGTTCAAATTCTTTTCGTCAACATAGAATCCGATGAACATGGGGGCAATCTACTCGTTCCTTTACCACAGGAAGGATGTTCATCAGAGATTTACGTGGCCGTTTATTTGGTCGCTCCTCCAAGCAATCTAGTTGTTTCCTTCGATTGGAATCTACTAGGCAGACCCCGTTTACCATCTAATGTACTGTTCTAAATCATAGTACAAGCTTATAGAATGATCATGGTTGGTACTATCATAAATGAAGGGGCTTCTGTGAGTATCCTTTCCTCAATTTCTTGGAAGGCACTTGGTTCACCATCGCTTCTGCCTGAGATTCGAAATCTATCGAGCTTCAACAAAGGAACTAGTCGACTGTTAGGGATCCTTCCAAGTTTGCCTATAACTTTGAGAAGGAAAACTGTTTACCTGAACATGATGGTAGTCCAAGGACCTTTATATTACAATCTACTTCTTGGGTGTGACTACATTTAGAGCATGGGAGCTATTGTTTCCTCACTCTTTCAAGTGATGTCTTTCTTGCATGAAGGCCGAGTGGTCCAGCTTGTAGACTAGCTTTCATTCCCCGATTCAAACATAGCTACTAGTCAAGTGCCATCCCTAACTAGTCTTTTTGCACAAGGAATGTCTCATCAATCTCCAACCAATCCACCTGATGAAAGAAAATGATTCGGTGAATGTGGCTAAACCCACGGGGCATGCACCCTGGTCTGCTTCGGCAGGAAAACTTTAGGTATAGGGTAGGTTTCCATGGAGGATATATGACTAGTCTGACACACATGTCCACTTAGGAAAATGGGATATGACTGGAATAGGATTCCCTCGTCAAAGGTTAAGTGATTGGAACTGGAATCACCTTCATCCATTTCGATGGAGAAATCCAAGGAAGTGTTTTTGTCTTCTACGCAGGTGGAACCGTCTTGCTAATGCAAGAAATTCTGTATGGTAACCAGGAAACTCTACTTCTCTATACCTGGGGGCATGGAAACCTTTTTGCATGCAAGTGAAAAGTGACCATTTATTTTCTTAGTTTGTAGGTTCTTAACCCTTTAAACTCATAGGTTGGTCGTTCCTAGCTTGCATAAAAGAAGGCTGTAGAGCAAAGTTTCGAATGGGGTAGGCTCCCTAAAAAATGAACCTATTGATGAGACATCCTTATTATACGACTGACATGAGCAAGTTTACGCAAAGTTCAAGCTCGTTAAAAAATAAACCTAGAAATGAGCATATATTCCCCCAGAGTTTAAGCTCATTAAAAAATGAACCCATCCTTCGGTAAATAACCATTGCAATCGCATAATCATCAGCTTTTGAGTCTTGGTCTTGTTCTTACCATCACCTCCACTCTTTTTAGCGAATCATACGCCTCCATTTGGTTGTTTACCCCTTTTGAGGAACAACTGCAATGAGTGATTCTATTAGCCATCTTCTTTACACTGCCGTGATTGAAAAGTTCCAAACCTTACCTAGAACCAGCTGCCATCCGAAAACATCACTCGTTCCTCAAAAAAAGAGTCTCCTTTAAGCCCTTTTCATCTGACTCGTAAAATATGAAAAGATTGTCAAGCAACTAGCCTCTCCAGCTTGTTAAAGTGATTGGAAGTGCCATCCCTCTAGATTTTAATATTTTTGGACCTGAGGGATCATTACACAAAATGATCGAGCGCTTGTCTTATTCGGCTCATTAAAACTATTGAAAAGTCATCCCTTTCATATTGTTTTATAGTTTTTCAGACTTAAGGGATTATACTACGAAAAAGGATTACTAGAGTTTCCTTTCCATCTCTTTTCAGACTTTCTAAAATTGAAAAGGACCAAGTTATCTTTGTCGTTAAACTCGTTAAAAAAATAGCGAAAAACTTGTCCATGCAGACAAGAGCGAGTTTCACTGTCAATAGGCTCGTTAAAACATAGCGACGGGTTTGCCCAAAGGGAAAATTATAGAACAAGCATATGTTATCCTCCTCAAGCTTGACAAAAATAAAGAGGTACTAGTCAACAACGACTAGGGAAAAATTGGGAAGAAAACTTGAAGAAAATTTATTGGTAGTAGATTGCTCTTGAACATGAAACTTTCACTCCATCACCATGATTGAGTCAGGTTAGGTTATTCTGTTCACCAGTCATATCACCATTGGTCCTCCGTACCATCCATTTTTTGGGGTTAGTGCTACCAATCCGTCTCAGTGTCGGTGACATGTTGAAGAGAAGTCGCTCAGAGAATTCACCAACCCAGCTTACATCTCGTCTGTTGCAATGCCTTCATGCTTCATTCTTTCATGACCGCCACCCTAAACCTTGTATCATCAAATCATTTTCATCTCCACAAAATCATTTTCTCCATTTCATGTCGTAGATGTGGGATTCATTAAAGCCTTCCTACGATGGGTCACTTCTTGTTGACATTAGCTCATTATCTAAGAAGTTGACTTAGGAACAACCCTTTCAGTACTTTGAAGCTTGCATGCCTCAATGGCAAGTTTCTCACTTCTGGTGATAGGTTTACATCAATGACCTTCGACCAGAAGATTTTGCGTGGTTTGACATCGACTCATGTATTCAAACCACGTGAATTGTATTGTCGTACCTTGAGGGTCATTATCATTATCAGTGATTCTTCTCACGCCTATTAACATCTTACATCATTGGCTGGTAATCAGGTGATGTCTTTCCATGTTCGACGTCAGAACATCCTTTCACATGGATCAACTTGTACTTCGAGCAAAGATTGAAGCAGTTTGAAGACCCCAGATCTAGTTTCATCCATCTGGGCTGTGATATATTCAGGAAAATAAAGACATCAAATGTACACCATAGCTTCACAAATAATCATCCAAGCCAAGGGATGATGGATCTACCAGAATCATTAGTCTGCCACACAGACAATTATCTGTCCTATGTACATGAAAATGAATTTATAAAGCTGAGCATGGGAATGCCCGCCTCACCTAGATCATGAAAATATTATGAAGATAATGTATTGTATTGTATCTTATTATAGGTCACCTTCCAATTTGAAAAACCTCAGATCCTCATGATAAAGCATTTCACTTGACATCAAAAGATTTACGACCTCATGCTTTAGGGGGCAACTGTTATAGACATATTTGGGCACTGTGACCCCAATCTCATATGTCCATAAAACAAGGGCTTATAAGCCCCTAAAAGTGTTGTTTCATACCCTAAAGGAACAAGTTCAGTTGATTACATCATCTCCCAGAAGTTCTCCCTGAAAAACTACTCAGAACTGGTCAAAATTGGACCAAATAGACTACTTAGTGCTAAGGGTGCGATGCATCTCCCCTACTACATGAAAAAAGTGCAATGCATATATAAAAGCCCTTATGTAGGGTGTGATGGGTGAGAGTAGACAAATGGCAGAGGCAGTTTGCTAGATGGAAACCCAGAGAATCTTCTAGAAACTTCTCATTTAACACTTGCCTCTCTGAATTCGCCCAGGGATGAGTAAGAGATCATGAAATCTCCAAGTGAAACCAAGAAGTATCAGAGAAATGACATTAATAAAAAACCTAGAAGCTGACTCACCCACCTACAAATATCTATATATGGATCCCTCATCCTAGAGATCTAGAGGCCAGAATTTTGTATCTTGTAAGAAAGTGTTGTTGGTCTCTCTGTGGAACATCATAGTGTTGGGTGATCTAGCTTTTCATGAGGTGAAGAGGGCTTTCATGCTGGGAGGATGGCACTGGGTCAAATCAATGGGTTGTAATCCTCTCTTCTACTACTTCTATCAATAAAGCTATTTGAGTTTTCCTCCATATTCTTGTATATCTTTGAATCTTGTATTGATATATGCATTTGTATGGTTAATATATATCTAATCATATATTGTTTATGCTTATAGATCTCTATGCTTTGATGGTATTATGCTGCTTTGACTCTATAGGTGTTCTTTGAAGTGGGACGAGTAAGGAAAGAGTGGCAAAGATCTGTCAAAGGGGAGAGGGAACAAAGCTCTGTCTTAGTGGGACTCTAGCAGCTCTGAATGGACACTAGTTTTCCTGATAACAGTTGGGGCTTTTAGGCAAGATAAATTTGGAGTTTATTATTCGAGATATAGATAACAGTTCTTATTGCATCCATTTCACTGATGGCTTTCTATGGTTTGAGCCTTGAGTATGCCCTCGATGGAAGCTCAAACTACATAGCTTGGAAGGATTGCGTGGAGGCAGTATTGGAAGATAGCGGCCTTAAGGAATTCATTGATTAAGAAGTCCCTAAGCCTACTGATGCTACTCAACTGGAAAAATGGAAGAAGTGTGTGGCTAGAGCTAGGAGAATCATCCTGGAGGGAGTTCGAGATCACATGATTTCGAGCCTCCATGGGAAGGAGAATATGAATGCAATGTGGAAAACATTGAAAGATTTATATTAGAATAGTAGTGATAAGAGGAAGCTGGCACTGAAGGACAAACTTCACAAGATCAAGTGTGAAAAGGGTGACACTATCTCTACTTTATTGAACAAGCTCACCACATGCAGAGATGAGCTTGCAAGTGTAGGGATCACTACAGCTGATGATGATATGGTGAGTCTAGCACTCCTTGGCCTTCCTAAGAGTTGGCATAGCTACCAGGACTCAGTGAATTGAAGGGAAAAACTGCCAGATTGGGAACGACTATGGTCGGATTTGATGAAGGAGGAGATCAGACAGAGCACAAGGGATGGAGCTTCTTCATCAAAACATGATGATGAAGAGATCTTTGCTTTAGCATCTAAAGCTAAGAAATGGGAAGGGAAGGCATCCCATTCCAAGTCTTCTCAAGGAGGGAAAATTTTTGACAAGTCGAAGGTGAGATTCTTTCATTGTCATGAGTTGGGCCATTATGCTACTAATTGCCCAAAGAAGAAGTCCAAGAAAGGTTCCTCCAAGGAATCTGATGGTGATGCAATAGCTTCATAGTTTGAGATGGATTTCTCACTTATTGCATGCATGATTTCATCCAGAATGGGATGTGTTTGGTACTTGGACAGTGGAGCCTCTTTCCACATGTCAGGTGACAAGAATATTTTCAGCACTTTGTAGGAGAAGGATCTCCAGATACAGATCGAGATGGGTGATGACGAAAGTATCGTGTCTCAGGTGAAGGTACGATTGGGTTTTAAAGGGAGCATGGTACTCCCCTCACTCTTTCTAATGTTATGTATGTACCAGGGCTGAAAAAGAATCTTGTGTCTATTGCTATGCTTGAGGATAAAGGCTATGATGTAGTCTTTAGTTTGGGAAAGGTTTTCCTAAGGCATATCGGCACTGGACAGACCAAGCAAATAGGGATTCAAATTAAGAATCTCTATAAGCTACAGGTAGAAGACTATGCTACATTGAGTTCCAAAGCAGAGGTGGTGCATGGCCAAGATATTGGCGAGTTATGGCATAGGAGACTGGGCCACTTGCATCACGGGGCCTTGAAGACCATGCAACAAATTTCTACCAAATTACCCAAGTGCAAGCTAGAGCAAACGAGCACATGCAAAGGTTACACTTTGGGTAAGTATGCAAAAGTTTCCTTTCATGATCAAGATAGTAGAGCAGGAGAAGTTCTAGAGTGAGTTCATTCAGATGTATGTGGGCCCTTCTCTACAGCCTCCATGACAAAGCATAGGTACTATGCTATTTTTGTTGATGATTTTTCTTGTAGATGTTGGATCTACTTCATGCAAAAGAAGGATCAAACCTTCTTGAAGTTGTGTGAGTTCAAAGATTTGGCAGAGAAAGAATCAGGGATGAAAGTAAAGGCCTGGAGGACTGATGACGGTGGAGAGTATGTTTCCCAACAATTTAAGGACTTTTGTGCTTCAGAAGGAATTAAACAGGAACTCACAACACCTCATAACCCACAACAGAATGGGGTGGCTAAAAGGAAGAATAGGTCTATTGTGTGAGTAGCTCAAGCGATGTTGCATGACCAAGGCCTACCACTTCATCTGTGGGCTGAGGCATGTAATAGAACAGTGTATCTTCAGAACAGAAGTCATGACCGTATTTTGGGGATGAAGACACCTATGGAGGCTTTTTCTAGGAAGTGACCAGATGTGAGTCACTTCGCATCTTTGGATCACCACTCTTCTATCATGTGACCAAAGATGCTCTGAATAATCTAGATCCAACAACTGAGTTGGGATTACTTGTGGGGTACACAGATACACCTCACAACTATCGTGTGTTTCTTCTTGCCAGTCAGAGGACCGTAGTTCACAAGGATCTGAAGTTTGATGAGCAGAAAGCCATGCGAGTGTCACTTGAGAGGGAGCTCAAGTTGCATGGTGATGATGAGGAACTATTAGTTCCTAAGGAGGAGGAGCCTCCTGATGATGCAGATCAACTGCATGCAGAGATTCCAGTATTGAAGATCACCACTACTGGAGAGTCTTCCATAGATGGGTGGAAACGCTCACGGGAAGCTGACAGATTGATGCAGGATGTGAGAGAGAATGTGGGGCAGCCATCCTCTTAGCGCAGACAGAGAATATCTCCCGATAAAAACACTAGCTACATGGCCCCGGTTAGGGAGTGTGTAGTGACCGAGCCTTCTTCTTTTGAGGAGGCAGTGCACTAGCCAGTTTGGGTGGATGCGATGGTAGAGGAGTATGATTCTATCATGCAGAACAATGTGTAGGATGTGGTCCCTAGACCAGGGGACAAGTCAGTGGTTACTTCCCAATGGCTTCACAAGGTAAAGCACGCAACTAGTGGTAGTATTGAGAAACACAAGGCAAGGTTTGTTTCCCATGGTTTCTCATAGGTAGAGGGGATTGACTATGATGAGACCTTTGCTCCTATTGCAAGGTAATCATAAATTAGATCGATTCTAGCACTATCAGCATAGATGGGTTGGAAGATCCATCAGATGGATGTGAAGAGAACTTTCCTTAATGGGGAGATTGAGGAAGAGGTATACATTGAGCAACATGAGCGATTTGAGACCTTCGATCATCACTCACATGTGTGCCAGCTCAAGCGAGCATTGTATGGGTTGAAGCAAGCACCCCGTGCTTGGTATACCAGGATCGACAACTATTTCACCGGGTTGGGCTTCACCAAGAGTGAAGCAGATGCGAACCTCTACCACATCATGGTAGAAGGTAAGCTATTGATTATTGTACTTTATGTCGATGATCTGATTTTGACAGGTGATGATCAGTTGATCAAGACTTGCAAGGAGGAGCTTACAAGAGAGTTTGAGATGAAGTACATGGGCCTCATGCACTACTTTCTAGGCATGGAGGTGTGGCAAAGAGATGGGGAAGTATTTGTGTCTCAAGGCAAGTATGCCAATGAGATACTCAAGTGCTTCCACATGGATATGTGCAAGCCCATGGAGACTCCTTTAGCACGTAACTGGAGGAAGGAATATGCTACTTCAGGTGAGGTAGTAGCTGCTAAAGTTTATCAGCAGCTTGTGGGTTCACTCATGTATATGGTGAACACACAACCAGATTTGTGCTTTGCGGTGAACAAACTGAGTTAAGCTATGGTTCATCCAACCAAGTTATTTTAGAAGGTAGTGTTACACTGAAATTTGTCACCATGACTATCTGCAGTTAATATGGCTCCATGAATAGTCATATTATCCTCCTTGTCAAGCCTTATACCTCTGCTCTCCATGTTAAACTTCAAAAAAGAGAGAAAGTCATTAAAAAACATGTTTATGTCTGGGTACGCAGGTTCTCTCTACCTTTCCTGCGTGTACGCATCCCAAGCTCATTGTACCTGCATACTTGTACGCTCTGTAAGCCAAGGGATGGGTGCGTACTCCTGTAAAGGTCAAAAGGCGCGAG
>APFE031749070.1:60406-73520 GCA_000404065.3 Pinus taeda
TTAAAACGGAATTAAAAGACGGTCCTCTTACAGCCCTTTTCTGACCGAAAAAACAAGAAAAGATTGCCAGATTTTTGTCGTTTCAAATTCGATATTGGGAATAAAACGACGTGTCCTTGATCGCTTTTTACTTTTCAGGTCAAAGGCACTAACTATGAAAATATCCTTGGTCGCAAGATCAAGCGGTTCTCCTAGGTATTATTTTATACTTTTTCGGGCCTAGGAGACACAACTTTACGAAAAAGTTCAATCTGGAGTCTTCTAAGTTTTTCAGACTCTCTAAATATGAAAAGCGCCGAGTTTCTCCTATACTGGACTCGTAAAAATTTCACAGTAAAGGACCTGTTCTATTACAAACAGGAACAGACCACTCCTTCTTAGGGTTCGCATCAAAAACTAAGTTGGACTCATCCGAAGGATGAGCTTACAAACAAGCATATGTTATCCTCCTCAAGCTTGTAAAAAATAAAGAGGTACTTGCCAGAAATGGTGGGGGAAAAATGAGAGGAATGAGCCTATTTGATATCTTTTTGTCTCAAGAAAAACCTTACTACCACTCTTGAACACGACACTTATTCATTCACCTGGGTTGGGAAATCCTTTACCTCACAGTTGACCAAGATCATTTGGTGTCTTTAGCCGGGGTATGGGAGTCGACTTTGAGTCATTTATCACCAAACCATCTGTCGTGTCGTTATGTGTTCAAGAGGTCTGTAAACAAAACATTCAACCACAAAATACCTATCATTCATTATGTCATCATTGAGTCAGTCCTTGCAGCAAAATTTCTTCAACTTGAACTATGGTTTCGTGTTGTGGGCTTGCCTGCAACGAGTCGCTTTCTATCGACATCAGCACATTATCTAGAAAGTTGACTTAGAAATCGTCAGTACCTTGAGGTCTGTATACATCAATGGCAGGTCTCTCGCCTTCGACGTCGGTTTTCATCATTGACTTGCGATTGAAAGATTCCATGAAATGTTCGACATCGACTCATTCATTCACATCTCATGGATTGTGCTGGGTACTTTGAGAACCATTGACATTACTGGTGTCTCTCTCACGCTTGTTAACAGTTTACATCATTGACCGGTAATCAAGTGGTTTCTACCATGTTCGACATCGACTCATTCATTCACATGGCTAGAATCGTACCAATTCGGGAACAGAAATGAAGACCCTGGATCTAGTTTCCACCATCCAGGCTGCGAGGAGTTTGTATTCATTATGTTGTAGACCGATCATAAACAGATGGCTGCGTCCATGCTGTGTCTACGAGAGTCTATGATTATGATGTATTATGAAATTATTCTTGTACCAGAATAGTTAGTCCAATAGTTAAAGTTTTGATCTGAGTATGGGGATGCCTACCTCAGTATGATATGATATTTTACATGTATTTTGTGTTGAAAATTGCAGGTTCCAACCGGGCTATCCACAAGATGATCCTCGAAATGATAAAGCACTTCACCCTTCTTATATGACTTAACACCCTTATCTATTACAGGCTTCGTACTTTAGGGGGCAATCTGTTACACTGAATTTGTCACCTTGACTATTTGCAGTCTATGTGGCCTCATCAATAGCCACATTGTTCTCTTTGTCAAGCCCCATACCTCTGCTCTTCATGTCAAAACTTCAAAGAGAGAGAAAGTCACTTGAAAACATGTTTATCTCTGGGTACGCAAATTCTCTCTACCTTGCCTGCGTGTACGCACTCCAAATACATTAGACCTGCGTATTTATACGCTCTGTAAGCTAAAGGTTGGGTGCGTACCCCTGTAAAGGTCAAAAGGCGCGAGTTTCATCTTTAAAAAGTTACTTGTGGTCACTTCTAGAGCCTTCTAGAAGAGTGTTTGACGTGTATTGAGCGCCTCCAGTTGGTTCATGCATCCCTATGATAGAGGAACTTATCCCATCAAGAGAGGAGCTACCCCATCCAAAAGAGGGAGTATCCCATTGATGTTGGAACTGAATAACTTCCTCTAGAACACTATAAATACAGGCCTTGGGCTAGACGAGGGAAGGTTAAAAGCTGAACATTCCAAAGGGTAGATGCTACTGGAATTAGGACTTCCATTGTAAACTTGTGAGGAGATTTTACCATCCTTTCTTGTTCATTTGGAAGTGGGTGAGCTTGTCAAAGTAGAGGAAAACTCTTGTTGGACCCTGGGAGGAACTTGCACAACACCAAGGCTCAGGTTGTAATGGTTTCGTTTTTTTTTCCTTAATACAAATAAGGTCCATTCTTCTCAATGATTTGTTGTTAATGAAATGTTTCATATACTCCTTGGTCAATATGTTGAATATGCTTTGTTTTATGGAATATTCAGGTGTTATGTAATCGTTTGATTGTTAGTGTATGCAGGTTTCAAAGTGAAGGAGGAGCTCATCTGGATCGACGAGGCTGGACTGCTACAACAAGCGTTGGACTTGAGGTAGGATCGAAAAACACTTGGTTTATCATAGAATAATGTATGTTTAGAGAAGGATTGCTCTTAATTGTCTTGTTTGTCACTAGAGAGTCTTAGACTCCTAGGGAGGTTAGTTTTGTCCGAAAAAATAACTCTTTCCGCCTGACAGGTAGCAAAGCATGTGCTAAGATATCTCATAGGCACTACATAGTATCGATTATGGTACAAGCAGATAGAGGAAGTAAAGCTCCAATGCTTCATGGATGCAGATTTGGCAGGTAGTCCATCAGATAGGAAGAGCACTTCTGGAGGAACCTTCAACCTTGGGTTAGCTACAGTTTCTTAGTATAGCATGAAACAGAGATCAGTTGCACTTAGCTCAACATAGGTTGAATATATGGTTGTGAGTTAGGCTGCATGTGAGGCCATCTGGATGTGGAAGATTCTAGTGGATTGTTTGGTCAGATGATGGATCCTACCGTGATATATTGTGATAATCAGAGTTGCATTAAACTCTCTAAGAATCTAGTGTTTCATGACAGGTCCAAGCATATAGATATTCACTATCGTCATCTATGGGATTGTGTGGTCAAGAGGATCACGATGTTGTTGTACATTTCGACCAAGGAACAAGATGCAGATATTTTGACAAAGGTATTTTCAAAGGGAAAGTTTGAGTTCCATAGAGACAGGATCGGGGTTGCTAATAATCCATTTCTTGTTGAGAGGGAGTGTTGAAAAGTGTGCAACAAGAAATGCTAAATTTAGAAAGTGCTAAAAATAGATCTGTTAAAAATAGCATGTCTAAAAATAACAGTCTGTTCAGTGAGCATTTTGGCCACCTTCGGTGAGAGGTGAAATTGCTAAAAATAAGAACTTCTAAAAATAGCATTTCATGGTCCCTTCCTATTTTTACCAGTCCCTGGTCTAACTATAGGAATTAAAAACGAATTTGCTCTTACCAGTAGTTTAAAATAATAATTAATTAATCTCCATGAGTTAATTGGTTATGGAAAATTAAACTTGAAGTCTTTGTGAGAACATGCAATTAGTTGTCCCATTGATTGAGGAATTTATCCCAGATTATCTCCACTGATTGAGGAATTAAGTATGAGTTCTATAATGAGAGAATCAGTTGACTTAGTTTTACTTAGTCAAGTCCAGTTAGATTATTTTAACAAGTTGTTAAAATAATGAGATACAGTTAGTTAATGCTTGCATGCATGTGGCTACTGCTTTTTCAGATAACTGAGTATTCTCTCATGGATAATTGATGCATGGTAGTTCAAACAGAGACCCAGTTGAGATTAGATGAGGGACAATGTACTATTAGATGCTTGGATATTTATAGTAAATATTTCTTACATGCAGGAGAAATTAGTGTCCTCAAGGATTGCGTAGTTGGACTTGAGGTTGACAGTAGGTATGATCTAGGGCCAATTCACATATGTTTTGTAATTGGACCCCAATCAAAATTGGAGAACTTGTGGCCTATATATTGAGGCCTAGGGAGTTTATGATCTTCATCTTTTGATTGCAGAGAGTACAGGATAACTCTTGAGTTGATTCATTTTGTAAACAGAAGAGGATTTCCACTTGATTGATAATACAGTGTTGGGGATTTTATGCTGGTGCTTTCCCTAGTGATATATCTTGTGTTATGGTTGATTATTTCTCTTGATCAGTTATATTTGTTTATGCTTGATGTTGCTCATGAAATCGATTATACTTTTGCTTAATGTTTTGTAGAACTAGATCAAGTATTATGCTTTAGTACATTGTATATATTAGTTTGATCTACAGGTGAAATTTCTACATGGTGCATTGCTTAATCTGAACCAAGCATGAACCTTAGCAGTTGATGAGGGATACGATCTAATGATGGATCAGGATCTTAAGGCTTGAAATGAATTATCATTATATGGTTTGATCATGTATAGTCTAGATCTGAATACTAACGCATGTGTTATTTTGTAAATGTTATGATCAGGGTATAACTGAAGTCTGGAATAGCTGCAAAATTATGAATTAATATTTATATATGTGTATGCTTGTTGGCTTTGATAAAAGTGCATAAACACATAGGTTCGACATAGGGAAGTAGTGTATAGCTTATGAAGTATATTTCAGTTGTTTTTGTTTGCTGTTGTAGAGTTCTTGGTTCTACTGTGGGTTCTGGTGACTGTACTCTGGTGACAGTATTCTGAATGATCAGATTGATTGATTATGATTTCCTACAGTGATGATGGTTTGTCAAAGTGATTGATTGATTCAAGTGTGATGTTTGAGTTTTAGTGATTGGTTGATGCAGATGTATTTGATAGTTGTATTGTAGTGGTGATTGATTTTGAGCTTCAATATTGTTGATGGGTCCAGTATGAAAATTGGATGAAACACGACCTTCATATTATGGTGTTGTGTTGCAAGAATATCCAATCTAAAAATCTATGAAACGAGGTCCCCGAAGGAAGAAAGAAGGTCGTAGTCTTTTGTAGGTTAACACCTATGTAATAGTTAACATATTGGCTAGTACAAGAGCTAGGGCCTTGTAGATCCCTTCTAGTAGAAGCTAGAGAACAAGAGAAGGTTGCAGCCTTCTGCAAGTGGGTGCCTGCGTACTGGTATAAGTCTACACCGGTACAATATTGTAAAAAAAATTTCTTATTATTAAAAGAAGACAAAGACGATAGCAGCAGGTGGTTTCTACCCACATTGGGTTTCCACCTTATATCTTGGTGTTCATGTGTGTTTCTTATGTGTGATGCTTTATTCTACTTTTACTGCACTATCTAATAAATATCTGATGTACTGGTTAAAGTTCAATACATGATAAACTGCCTAAATCAAAAGTTCTTTGCATATACATTGGTTGCTTTAAGTACAATCGCGTATACACGGTAGTTCACTTAATTGAAGTAGCGTATATAAATCTGTTTGGGAAATTAAATTATTGATATGATAATACTGATTCACCCCCCTCTCAGTGTTATTTCCAACAGGCTCATCATACTCAATCCAATAAAAAAATGATAATGGAAATCCACTGAAAAATCTATGAAATTTAGCCTTTTCATCTTTAAGATAGGGTACATAGCTAAATAGCTCCAAGAATTTGGTTATATAGTGCTCATCTATCATCGATCCCATTTTTAGCTCATATAATTTATTGGCTTTGTTGTCGTAGTACCTTTTCGACGAGTACTTATTTCGAAAGAGTCTCTTGAATTCATGCCAACTCAACTCCTCCATCCTCATGTTTCTGACGTGTTTTACATCTTCCCACCAGATATTCACTTTCCCTTTGAGGCTGAAGATAACTATCATGTCCTCCATATTCTCTATATAATCATGCAGTTCAAAGAACTTATTCATGCCAAGTAACCAAGCCTTTGCATCCTCGGGCTTCTTCAACTCTCTATCAAAATTAGATGGCATTTTTTTCTTAAACTCATATGATAAGTATCCAATATCACTCCTCCTGTAAGGGTGATAACAACAATGATCATAGTGCCTGCCTTAACCAGAACTAGAATAGTACCTGTGTCCATCACCTCTCATATCTGGAGTATCCAAGAATCTACCATCTCTGATTGTGTCATTTCTATTTGACTTATGACGACCATGAGACCTACCACCATATGCCCCATTAATCCCATCCTCTTGTCCATAGTTGATCTGGAGTGGTGCTTGTCTCTACAATTCTGATAAACTATAAAGAATTATTGCAATGACTTCTACATGTGTCTCCTAAGCTTGCATGATTTTGTAATTATATTCTTTACAACTCCTTATTTCTTCCTTCAAACTCCTTAATGTGTCTGTTAAGTTAGAAAATTTCCCAACACCATCTTGTTCATTTGGTTCATAGGGAGAATCTTTGTAGTCTACTGTTTTGATAGTCATCTTGATCTCTTCCTCCAAGGCACACCATGTCAGCTAAACCAAATCATAAACAAACCAACATACCTTAGTATAACTCGGGGAGGATATCTCATCTGCAAGACCGAATAGATTAGGACAATACATATATAAAATAATCATATCAACATTTAATCATCATCTCCACCATTATCCAGTCATCAATGCATGACCATACTCACGACACATCATGACTCTGTGCACGGAAACTATAACCATATCAATGTATGCATAACAAGATATGTATGACATGCACACATAAACATTACATAAAAACATTGACATGCAATCCAGTGCATAACCGACATAAACTCATGATAAACACATCCAACAATAATGCCACTAAATTTTCACATGAAAACATCATTGCAACCATAACCAACACCATGCATACACAACCAACTCATATACCACAAACATGACAACACATATGCAACTGACATGAATGCATGACCAACACACCACCCATCTAGTCCAAGGGGCGAACCATGCTCTGATACTACTGTGTAACACCCTTCTTTCACATCTACCCAAGTAACCGACCAACCAGAGTAAACATGTGATAAGAGGCAACTATGATCTGATTCAACCTCCTAAGTCACCTTAAGGAAATGGAATTGAAAAAACAAAACCAAATTAGCCATCCACACATCTTACAAAACCTCCAGGAGCTACCCCACCTTTCCAAGTCACCAATCCATCAGGAAACTCAGCAGTTCAAGCACCTAGAGCCTCAGTCACTCTATTGCCAAGCCCTCCAAGTGACTGAGGGTCCCAGTTACTCCCATGAGCCTACCTGAGTGTGGCTATAGACTTTTTCTGCTAGTGTTATGCCATTGACTATGAGATTTAAAGCTAAATTCTAGGGCTAGAACCAAATCACTGCACAAAAAATCATGCCATTTATAGAAATGAAAAGAAACATAGAGACAATGATGCCAATGCAAATTCTTGAACAAAGACTTGACTAGACCCCTACTAGAAATAACAAAAATTCCATCAAACATGTCACAAATATGCATTCAATAGGTCATAATAAGATATCTAAGCATAGGGGTCTTATACTTATCTGAGAATCACTAAGAATCATTGATGCCTTATCACATTATTTACATTATCATCTATTAGGTCATAGATTCATTTCTCAATCATTTACAAATAAAAACATGATGAGAACCATACATTTTCACTGTCATAAAACATATTTATAACCAACATATAGACAACAGAAATACTGAAGATACAATAGCCACAAATGCCACATATAATCCAATAATTTTATACATAAATACCAAGGAAAGGAACTCTTATTAACGAATGAAAAATCCAACACGGTATGGGACTACCACGTTCCACCCAACCATAGGTTGGGTAAGACAAATCTCTCTTCAGCCAATCACCCCCATGCCATATTCCAAGGATTCATTTGGGACTCAAACCAAAAAAACCTACCGGGGATTTCAGAGGGTAAACCACCTCACCCTCATAAATAGAATTAGGCTTTACCGCAATCCTCACCAGATCACTAGGTCATAAACAAGCATGGATGCCACCGGACTTATCCACTTACCCCATGAGGAGTTCTCATGTCTCCTATTCACTAGGCTTTATCACAATCCATAGTCTGATTTAGGGATCACTAGGCCATAATCGAGACACCACCCTACATGCTTTACTGTATATCCCGCTATTCATTGGAAAGGATTCCTAGACCTAATGAAGGGAAACCACCTCTAGGATTTACTGCATATCCCACCATTCACCGGTTGAGGATTCCTAGGCCCAACAAGGCACACAATAGTTGGTTTTACCATAACCCACAATCCATTTCAGGGGTCACTAGGCCAGTGGCTTTACCGTAATCCACAATCTAGTTCAAGGATCACTAGGCCATGTGTTCCTTCATTCAGAGTTCCACCTCACTCAACCTCGAATCCATCCGAAAATCCACCTCAACCAAAACATGAGAACCCCATCACGCCATGGCTATCAGGAAATGGAAATGAAATGGTGAAGAACATTGTCACAGCTAGGAAAACCCATACCCATGATAGCAAGAGAACCAAGAACGCACATACATAACCATGCATGCCAAATCTATCAAGGAAATCACACATCCAAATCAATATCTTCAAGTAAACCCATTGTAGTTGTTTGGTCTTGCACTATCTTGCTTTTCTCTTTCTTCCTCTTTGCCTTCTTTTCCAATCTTGATCCAATGTTGAAGTGCTCTAAGAAAACTCTGTGTCCAAGAGTGAGAGAGAGAGAATAGAGAGAGAACTCCAAAATTGAACTGACCAGAAGCCATGAACTGATCCTTACAAGCCATTTTATTAATGTGGCATCTTTTTTCTTCACTTTCCATTATTTTTCCTTCATTTTCCTCCTCACGTGCAACCTATGACCTTTCGCCTTCCTTTTCCCCTAATTTCCATTATTTTTCATAAATAAATCTCCAAAAATGCCATTTTTCCTTTCCAAATCCTTTGTCATTGCCTTTGCCAATTTCCTTAGCCATAATAATCAAAACAAACACCCACACTAGGATGTTTTTCCCAACATTTAGCTTGGAATAAGTGCCGCATAACCGTGGTTATTATTTTTCCTTTATTATCTTTTATTACATGCAATTTTCACCAGGGTTGTTACACCATTTTTAGACTTCAATATACCATTGGAAAGCTCTTTATGAGCACTATCCAACTATGACATCTCCATGATCATATGAGGTAAACTCATCATGTAGAAATTCCTTCAAATCATGGGCCAACAAACCATCATAACTATAAGATTTTAGCTTCTTATTGCATCTTGCTACTATGATGATTCTCTACCAAGGGCTGCAGTAAACATGGGACTCCCCGTGAGTTTGACATACCATTCTCATCAATTCTATATTAATTGGCATCAATACTAGCTTGGTTGACATCAATGGCAACATACTGGATGCCTCTAACCATTCAAACAAAGCCAACTACCCAACAACCTATGCGTGATTCCTTTGTATTTCAAAAGGTGTTGATATCTCTTCCTACCATATTCAATGCCAAGGTATCATCCATTAAGGAGATGAAAGATCTCAACACATTAACATTGGATCAATTTCATTGAACATCAATATCCTATGAAATGAGAACCTCAAAACGCATATCTACCTCAAAGGAGGAAACCTTCAAAACTCGTAAGAAGGTCAAAGAATATGAAGAAGACTTGAGTTATGGATCTGATGAAAAAGAAGAAAATTTTGTTAGAAGATTGAAGAGAGGATCTGGAAAGTACATGCTGAGGTATAAAAGGTGTCTTTTTAACTCCTAATTATCTTCACATTAGTTTCTCAATCCGGGCAAGATTTTCAATTTCAAGAGTGTACACAGTTTGTGGCGGATATTTACTCAAGAGTAATGTTTCTAAATTCCAGTAGAGTGCTATCAAATACAAGAGTAAACAGATGCTTTAAATGAAACTCACTTGCAATTAAAGGAAACTCAATGTTCTGAAACTCAATCATTTATTCGACAAAGTAACGACAATTTTCAGTCAAGAATATAGTAGTAGTAACTCATTCCTTGTTTAACTGATGTAAACTAAAACAAGCTTAAATAAGATCTTCAATCTGAGATCTTTGACAGTAATAGCCAATGTTCTTTACAGTTGTTGATATCACACACACCACACTAAAGAACCAATTGGAAATGAAAATGAATTAAATCAATAATGCTACTGCAACTAATCAAAATGAGACAATTAGGCTAATTGTAAGAATGCTAAAAGGCAAAGATAAATGATTGTAAAAAGTAAATGAGTAGCAATGCTTTATAGTAGAAATGAACAACACAACTTATGTAACTGCAATGAACAGCAAAGCTTAGTCACTAAAATGAACAGTGAAGATCTGTAAGTAAAATGAGCAGCCCAATAATATACTTGCAAAAAGCAGTGATCTTGTTATGAGGGAAATGAACAACAATACAATTCAATTACAACATATAAAATAGATCAATTCATTAAGTCTGTAAATACGAAACAGTAAAGCAACGCGACTATAATATATAGAAATGAAACCAAACCATCACATAGAAGAAATCGTAAAGGAATGGTACAAGAACAACAAGTGAATCCACCAGGGTCAGACCCTTAGCTTCTAGTGAACACCGCTAGATTACTTCAGTATAAAAGAAGGAACAACAACTGTATTAGATATTAATCATATGCAAAATAGTTACGCCCAGTTCATGCTCTGTTTCAACAATGAGAGTCGATGATCAAAGTAAAAATACAAAAGTAATTTCTGAATAATCTCCCCCTCTTCTTCACAATCGCTGCCCCTATTATAATGGCCAGGCAGATAAAATAGGAACATTGGATAGAACAGCAACAATGATCCCTTAGGATCAAGAGATACTGAGAGATATGCTCAATCTTCCATCTTTAGTTAACTCTTTGTCTTTTGCGTTGATGCTGTGATCTTCTCTATCCTTATCCATAACTGCGTGCTCCATCCTTGGCTTGCTACCTGTACGCTGCCTCCTGGTGAAGGAACAACAATTAATCCACTTTGTCTTTTTCCTTCACTCGGGTAGGGAATGGTAGTTTTCTCATTTCATCTTTTTCCTCCATGAGAAAAGACAATAATTAGCTAAATTGTAATAATAAATAGTTCCTCTTTTTTACTATAATCCCTTGATACATGAATATCTTTAAGTTATAAAGGGGATATAATTAAAGGAAAGGATAATGAAATACATGGCAAATTCATACCTTTTCCATAGCTCAACAGTACAAAAGTAAGTTACCTTTCAAATTCTTTAACTATGGAAAAGTAGGTCATTATGTATCCAAATGTCCACATAAGGAAGAGAAGAATGAATATGATCATCAAGAGAAGAATAAATATAGGAAAGCAAAGAAGCAAAAGAAGTTGAATAAGAATAGTTTCTATACCCAAGAAGTGAATAATTCCTTAGAATATGAAGAGGAACAATCCTCTAATGAATAAATAACCAAAGAAACAATGAAGCACTTCACGTTCATATCCTCCAAAACTCTAGATGAGAGACAAGTTGAGTTTGATGAAGAAGAGGTTGAAGTATATTTCGAGGGTATATTGTTCAATGCCTTAGAATAAATTCAAAGGTTCTGGAAAATGACTAAGAAGCGTAAAGAGATGTTGGAGACTTTTGAAAAATAAAAGAATAAATTTGAAGATTCGTCACTTATTCTTTTAAAAGTTAGGTTGGAAGAAGCAAATAATATTGAAGGAACTTTGTTACAAATAGCTAAAAGAGAAGGGAAAGGAGTGTGAAAATATAAAATATGAGATAGACTCTCTTAGAAAGGAATTATAGGAAACCAAGATTTTGTATAATCTATGAAGGAGAATCAACCACAAAAAAATCTAAATAAAAAGAACCAATCAACTATGTTGAAGCAGTCAAAGGACCATACAACAATGAATCCAAAGGAAATGAAAAGAATCAGTAGAAGAAAATAAAATAAAAGAACCACAATGAAACTCAACATTAGCAAAAGAAAGGTTATAAAAAAAATTCGAAGAGCCACCAAGGTCAAGTAATAAATCAGCAAAGACCTCATCCCCCTCAAGGAGAAATTAATCAAAAATCAATAAATCATATCCTCAAATATAAATTTCTCCCAAGTACCAAAACATTTTCAATGGCTACTATTATTCATGTATGAATTTTTTATGTAAGGCTATAAGCCATAGAGCATATCTTGGAAATAATTAGATAAGAAATAAACCTTATCAATCAAATATAGATAGCAGATTTGTAAATCCACAGAGAATAATCCTAGGGGCAGCAATGCATTTTCTCCTCTATTATATTATATTGAATGTTATCTATCATAACTATTATCATAAAATAGTTGATTGTAGAACCATAAAATTCAAATCATCTCCTCAAATTAATCAAGCTCAAGAGGAAACCAATACATGGAAGAAGAAAAATAAAATAAAAGATTGAAGAATGTGGCATTGTCTTATATGCCTAAAACCAGGGCATTTATTGGTATGTGGACGGTAAATGTTCTAAACATATGATTGGTGATTGTAACAAATTCTTCTCATTAAGAGAAGATAGGACAAACAATGTTAAGTTTAGCAATGATGCGCTAGGAAATATCATGGCAAAGGAAACAATAACATTCTTAATGGAAGAGGTAAGGCTCAAAACATTATTTTTATGGATGGACTTAAGAACAACCTATTGAGTGTGATTCAAATGTGTGATAAGGGGTATGATGTCACTTTTGATTTCAAAGGATTTGAAAAAAAGATTTCAAACACAAGGAAAGCAGTGGAAAAAGCTATACAGACATCAAGTCATGTATACATATTAAATGAAGACAATGAAAAATGTTCTATGGGAAAGTATGATGAGAGCTAGTTATGGCATAGGAGGTTGGGACACTTGTATTTTTACCATATTATAAATCTCAACAAAAATAAAGTTGTAAGGGACTTGCAAAAAATATCAAATCCAAGTAATACAATTTGTAAATCATGTCAAATTTATAAGCAACTTCGAGTGCCTTGCAAGTCAAAAGAAAACTTATCTTCTAGTCCCTTACAACTACTTCATATAGACTTATGTGGGTCCTCAAGAACTAAGACCCCGAGTGGTGAATGGTACTTTATGCTAATCATTGATGATTATAACAGGCTTACATGGATCACATTTTCAAGGATTAGTTTGAAGAGTTTAAGAGGTTCAAAATTTTCAAATCCATGGCTGAAAACCAAATTGATTACAAATTGAAGT
>APFE031749086.1:0-15167 GCA_000404065.3 Pinus taeda
ACTCACTTATAATTTTTTGGGGATAGATCTAGGAGGATAATGCTCTTATATTGAGATAGAAGGTATAATCCTTCTCAATAAAAGGGGAAGCATCTCTCGTTGTAATTTATTGCTAGAGGCTTTCAAAGAAAACTAGTTTACTTTATGGATAATGCTATGGATGGCTAGCTAGGGTGCTATTTTGAAACATGTCTTTTGGATGCTTGCAAATTGATTAATATTTTTGGATTAATGGCTTTGGATGAATCAAATTGATCAATAAGTGGTCTCATTGAAAGTTTGTCTTATTTTATTTTGAATTGATGTAGCTTTAGTTCTACTTATTTAGTGTTGGTTGTGCTCCCTCTTCCTTCTCTTCTCGATATGTCCCTTCTTCAAATTTAGTAGAATATTTTTGGTGGAGGATATTCTCCTTGAATCCTTGTGAATATTGGTATCCCAGTTGGAGGATTTGATTGGTTTTGTAGTGGATAACTCTAGCCATCACCCTAGTTTCACTTAGATTTTATGAAGAGGATCCTCAGTTGACCCCATATGCGACACCAAAAATAGTAGGTAGTTGTATGATCTTGTCTAGTCAACCTTAAACTCAAAATCTAATTTTCTACCTTTTTTACGCCATCTAAGTTTTTACGCAAAATTTACTATACGATTTAACAGTTTTAAAATCATGACTATTTTAGGATAATTTCTCATTGGAAAATCATCCAATGCACCATCTAATATAACTCCAAATAGTATGTAACTTAAATATAGATTTAATTTGAGTAACCATCATAATTCATAATGTAGACATCGTAATAAATTGATGGTCATTTGGGTAGTAACGTAGGTGACCATAGATTTGTTTTGGGCCTCCATTGGGATCCTACACTATACCCAGTAAAACTCCTTTGTATTAGGCTTCTTCTTCTTTAAAACAAGGGAAGTAGTTCCCTAAGTGAGATTCGTAACATTTTGGTGTTAGAGTCATACTTGTACCTTTGTGAGGACTTTGCACTCGGGTGCAATATTGAGCAATAAGAATTCTATTACAGTTTCCATCTTACATTATGTTTCATAATTAACTATTATTCTATCTCGAGGCTTCTTAGGCCTATTGCTTCTTGTCCTATTCTCCATATATTAGTTTAGTTGATGTTTTATTATAGTAGTTGTTGAGCTTGTTTGTCTCTTGTCTCATCATTCCCAACTTGATATATTTTCTTTTCCTGATTTATTTGTGTTTGCCTCCGTTTGTTGTCTCTTCAGTTACAGATGCTGCAGTAGCTTCATCGTTTATCGATTATCGGAGTGTGAAAGGTGTGTTGGTGTTACCACCTATTACCTTTGTGGTAGTTTCTTCTAGTTTTTCTAGCATTAGATGTGTTTTAGCCTTGAAATTTTGTGGAGAGGCTAGAATATAGGGGATTTCCAAAACCTAGAAATCTTTTCTAGAAATGACTTAATTAGATTATTAGCCAGTTTTTAAATATTTCCCAAGTCTATACTTAGGGAATATGGTTAATTAATTAGAATTATTTAAGTTAAGGTGTGAATGATCTAGAAACTCACATGGATCGACTTCAAGTTAATCTTAGCCATCGATTAAGATTTAATCTTGGTTGTTGGAGTCCCAACGGAGGTGGAGTCCCAACGGAGGATTATAAGAAGTCAATGGGCACTTGGAGAAGACACTTGAGCAGTTCTATTTCATGAGCAGATCGATTTTGAGAGTAGCAGCAATTAGTTGCCGGAGAGAGAACCAGTGAGATTGAAGAAGTGAGAGAGGGGAAGGAACAGTGAAGCTGGAGGAAGGATTCCAGATTTGGTGAGTGCATTTGCAGAGAGGCTGACATAGAGCTACGCAGTAGCCTCTAAAGGCAAAGTCGATTTGCTAGGAGAGAGTGACGTTTTTAGTTTCAGGGGTCGGGAAGGAGTCCCAGAGTGCCTGAGAAGCATCATTTTGGTTAGCAGAAGGTAGAACGACTTCATCAGAATTCAAGAGAAGCCAAGTCGTCTAGCCAGCTATGCAAAGCAACATAGAGGCTGACGCACTGCCTCAGAACATCGAAATTTTGAAGGCAAGTTGTGCCGGGAAATTCCTGTGCGGTGAGGAAAATTCCTCTCTAGTTTTTTGCCAATATTTCTCTGTAGCATTGCCAGTTTCGACATCCAGTTGTACTCAGATTATTTGACTGTTGTTTAATATTAAAACCCTCAGTTGCTGTACCGGTTTTCCCAAGTTGGGTTTTTCCTGGGACTTTTGTCCAAAAATAATTGTGTTATTGTATGTGTGTGTGCTAGCATTTCTTCCAGCATTTATTCTTCCACAGTTTTATATCTGTAGATTACAGTGTGATTTATTCAGTATTTGTTGTAGCAAACAATAAATAAATTGTTAAATTAAATTAACAATTAGGAGAATAATTTCTAGTTGCCACAATAGGATTCTGAATATGGAATTTTCACATGGTATCAGAGCACAGTTGATCAGCCAGAGAGCTCAGTAGCAAAGAAAGAAAGAGTTTCGTTGTTCAATGTGGGAAGTAGATCGAAACCCGAGAGGCAGCGCAGTCACTTTGCCTAGAGGCCAAGTTACTCGAGGAGATTCGATTTTTTTGAGTGAGGGACATAAAAGTTCGATCTCTCCAAATCGAGTGATTCTAGAGGCAGAGGGAGCAGGCCGGTATTTTCGCAGAGCAGATCTCTAGCTGGACGCAGTAGTTTTGCAGCAGTTTGCTAGAGCAGAGCTAGTGTTGGGTGGAAGGAAGAAGAGCACACACTGAGGCAAAATTTTCCTTAGGGAACTTCTTCTCCCAAGAAGTTCGATTTCCCTTGCAGATCAACAGTCGTTGTGAGCAGAGTTTCTCACTCTAGAAGGGAGTGCGAATAGTTGAGTAGCAGTTGAGCAGAAGGGAAGAGGATATTTTCAACATTTGTTGAGATGGCCACTATTGGACTTCGTGATCAGAACAAGTTGGATGGAGCTTCCAACTATGTGATTTGGAAGGCAAGGATGTCGTTCCTTCTAGATGAATATGGCATGAAGCCATATATTGATGTAGTGGTAGCAGTACCCCAGGATGTAGATCAGTTGAAGGAGTATAGAAAGGAGATGGAACAGGAAAAGAGATTGATCCTAGATGGTGTTCGGGATCATGTTGTATCACACATAGCAGCCAAGGGAACGACTAAAGGGATGTGGGATACACTTTCCACATTGTACCAAGGAACTTTCGAGCAACGGAATATGTACTTAGAAGAGAAGTTGAGGCTCATCCAGATGCAGAAGGGGGAAGGCATGGACTCCTTCCTCACTAGGATTCAGGAGGTTCGGGACCATTCGTCGGTTGTTGGGGCAGCGCCTCAACCCACAGAGCTAGTGTGATTGGCACTAAACAGTGTCTCCGAGGAGTGGAAAATATTTGTCCAAAGTATCTTGGGTAGAGATACCTTGCCAAGTTGGGACATGATGTGGGCCGATTTGCAGGAGGAGTTGAGACAAGCTCTATTAAAGAGTTCCAGTAGTGGCAGCAACAGCGGATTGAAGCAGGTGAAGGAGGAGGAGAATGTGGCCCTTGCATCGAAGGGTCCTAGTTAAGGACAAGGGGAGCAAAGAAAGAAGGAGGACTTGTCGAAGGTAAAGTTTTTCAGATGTGGTGAGCTTGGTCACTACAATACCCAGTGTCCTCTAAAGAAGAAGGACAAGAAGGAGAAGCAAGACCAACAGGCAGCATCATCAGAGATCGATAGGTTGTCCTCCACGCTGGAGGAAGACTTCGCCATGTTTGCTGAAATACCTTGAGGAGTGATGTTGGGAGATTTGGTTTTGTAGCCCTAGAGCGCTACAGTTGGGCAGGATTCTTGAGTAGGTCCACCTCATGGATCAATACCTTGGTATGGGGGTCCACAGTATTCAGTAGGATGATGGATCAGTGACAATTGATGCAGTTAGATGTCAGAGTAACAGTTGCAAACTAGTAACAGTCAGAGGCTGAGGAGCACAGTGCAGTGTTAACAACAGAGCAGATGGCTCAGTACAGAGTTGGCAGTAGCGCAGATACTTCAGCGATAGTGTAGAATCTAGTAGCAGTCAGGACTCGGGACATAGATGCATTATACTGATCATAGTTGATTTAGTAATTAGGATGCTTCTTAGTTGCAGTTGTTGCAGTTGCAGCAACAACAGAGGAAAGGGAGTTGCAGTGCAAATGCAGTGTTGGCAACAGTTCAGCAACAACACAGATGCAATGTATATCATAGTTGTGCAATAGTTGGTGGTTAACATGGACAGACATTAGCAACGTGACAGGAGATGATGCAAAGACAGGGTGTTGCTACAGGGGTCAGTAGCACTAGAACACATTCCTTGCTAAGAGGGAGTGTTAGTTTTTGTAGCATTGGATGTGCTTTAGACTTGAAATTTTGTAGAGAGGCTATAATATAGGAGATCTCCAAAACCTAGAAATCGTTTTTGGAAATTTCGCCTAGAAATGACTTAATTAGATTATAAGCCAATTTTTAAATATTTCCTAAGTATAAACTTAGGGAATATGGTTAATTAATCAGAATTAATTAAGTGAAGGCGTGAATGATCTAGAAACTCACATGGATCGACTTCAAGTAAATCCTAGCCAGTGATTAAGATTTAATCTTGGCCATTAGAGTCCCAACAGAGGATTATAAGAAGAAGTCGATGGGCACTTGGAGAAACACTTGAGCAGATCGATTTCCAGAGTTGCAACAGTTAGTTGTCGGAGAGAGAGCTAGTGAGATCAAAGTAGTGAGAGATGGGCAGGGACAGTGAAGTCGGAGGACGGATTCCAGATTCGGTGAGTGCATTTGCAGAGAGGCAGAGGAGCCACAGAGAGGTTGACGCAGGAGCCTCTACAGGCAAAGTTGATTTGCTGGGAGAGACTAATGTTTTCATACGTTTTCATTTCCGGAGGCCGAGAAGGAGTTCTAGAGAAGCTTATTTCTAGTTAGTAGAAGGCAAAACAACTTCATCAAAATTCAATAGAAAGCAAGCCGTCCAACCAACTATGCAGAGTAGCGCAGAGGCTGATGCAGTGCCTCAGAAGGCCAAAATTCTGAAGGCAAGTTGTGTTGGGAAATTGCCTGTGGGGTGAGGAAAATTCCTCTCCAGATTTTTGCCAGTATTTCTCTATAGGATTTCTAGTGTCGGTATCTAGATTTACTCGGATTATTTCACTGCTGCTTAATATTAAAACCCTATACTGCTGCACCGATTTTTCCAAGTTGGGTTACTCCGGGGAGTTTTGTCCAAAAATAACTTTGTTATTTTATGTGCGTGCTAGCATTTGTTCTAGTGTTTATTCTTCTGCAATTTTATTTGTGTAGATTGCAGTGTGATTTATTCAGTATTTGTTCTAGCAAACATTACATAAATTGTTAAATTAAATTAACAATTGGGAGAAAATTTTCAGTCGCTACAATAAGATTCCCATCGTGGAATTTTCATAGTTTCTTTAACATTGAGCCCCCTTTTCCCTTCCTATCTCCATGCTAGCATTGTTGTTTCTTTCCTTTGTTAGTGCTTCATCAAAGTAGTTGTTTCTTTTGGTTTCTTCTCTTGTCTTTTGTAACTTGTCCTTTCTAAGGAGTTGGTGTTTCCTTTGCCTCTCTGCTTGAGCGAAGCTAAAAGTATTCTCGGTTGAGGTATATAGGTTGCTTAAACGATGAGATTACCATGTTTGAATTTTTAGCATGCAATAGTTGCCTCCCACCTATGAATTTTTCATGGCAATGGAGGGAATTAGTCTTTTCCATTTTTTTTTTGCCTTTCTCTCTATATTTTCTTGTTTTGTCAACTCTATTTTTGGTCACCTCACTAGAGACTGGCTCCCTCTAAGTCATTTTCATGAGTAGGGCCTAATTTGAGATACTTCTTCCTAGATGGTTCTAGTCACCACGCTCCTTGCTCCTTGTTACTTCCTTGGAATGTTGGTTCTAGTTGTTGCATTCTATATACTGCAGGTATGGGATTCCTTAATCTTTTATCCAACAGATCCTTCCTCTAATCTTTTGCTCCTTGAGATAGCTAGTACTACCCTAGTGTCCTTACCGATTTTCTCTTTCTATTTCTACTTTTTTCTCTTGTTTTCATTCTTCTTTTCTCATTCTCTCTAACATGTACATACTCATGTTAGATATTTCTGTCTTCACTAGTATCTCACTAGTTCCTGAGTTCCTCACAACTCACACCTTTTCTTGCTTTGTACTAGCATTGTCTTATGTAGACTTTTGTTTTACCAATCTAAAGCGGAATCTTCTCATGCTAGAGTTGTTGAATAATCTAGGGCAATTAGAGTTAATGAGATTCTTCTTGTATGATAACTATTTATGATGTATTCAACTTCAGTTCTTATCACAATGTTCACTTGTTATTATTATTAGAGTGTGTCTTCTTAGTTCATCAAATAGCTACCAAAACAAAGAGACAAGAACACACGACGTTGGCTTTCTGCCAGGGCCAAAACCTCTCCCTCTTGGAGAGGAAAACCCGCACAAAATTATTCTTATAGAGATTCCAATTGACGAATACCAAGACCATGACCCTTGACCTATTATGCCACTCCAAGACCATGACACCAATCCTCTTCTTTGACACTATTGTGTTCATCATCATTGTTGTACCATCACCGAGGTCTTCATCAATGGGATCTTCATAATGTGATATGTATAGGAGAGCTGCATGTAGATCCATCGATGTCATGACAGTCTCATCATAACTGTACCTTCACTGAGATCATAGCCTTTGTGACTATGTCTCCATCAAGAACGAGATCATGATTGTTATAGGATCATGATTGCACCTTAATGTATGTCGAGATAAGTGAATCAGTGTGAGATCCTTCTATCATACTTATGCCGAAAATATGTATGCTTCTGTGGGATCCCTGAGATCCTTGTCATCACTGGTTATGCCGAGATTTTGTGGCTGTGTTTTCTTCCTATACTGAGGCCTTCATGATACTATCTATCATGCTGAGACAGACTCTTATCATTCTACCTAAGCCGAGACTGTAACCATTTCAGTGGCACCCATCCAAGATTACTGTGAGTTTGTCCATCCAAAGTTTGATCCTTACTGTTATACAAAGAAACTCAGTCCTGTACCCATCCGAGATCACAAAGGAATTCGAGTTCCTGCACCTCTGAAGTTGCAGCGATATCCAAATTATCTGATTATAATTTTGAACTATACACGCCTATTTATAATGGTTTGACCCTGTATTTGAGCCGACATGACCAAGTGAATTGTTGTGTCTTCATTTATGAGCCGACAAGGTATTTAGTTCGTTTTGCGAGTTGCCTTCTTTGAGAGGATTGTGCTTGTCTTTGGAAAGCATTTAGACTTTTCTATAGACTTGTATACATTACATATGGGCTCAAGAAGAGCTCCTTATTCATGACTTTGACTCTTTGACCTTTAAATATAAGTCCTAAGGCTCTCAATGGGAGCCAACTATAAAATAAACCTCTTGCTCATGAAACCCATGCAACAAGGCATAATGATAAATTCAATTTCTTAAGAATCATAATTACAATGTCATGAAGAACGAACCTCGTTACACTTTCTTCAACACTCCCTCTTAACTAGGGAGGTATTCATGATGGTACTTGGTCACAATGTTGCACTAATCGTTATCGGGATAATATCGGCGAGGGAAAAAATTGGGAAAAAAGCGGAAAAAATCGTAAATACAAAAATATTCTTTTTTTTTTTCAATTTTTTTAATATCTAAAGCATCTACAACATAAAATAAATACATTGACACATAAATATGATAAAAGAACTAATATATAAGATGTGTAATATCATTTCTAGTGCTACATCACACATAATAGCGAATCATTTTCTGAATAGTCAGTCCTAACTTCCGAGTCCCAACTCAGCCTCAAAATATAAACAAAAAATATAATAATGTATCTCATATCATGAGTCATAATGTCATATACAATGAAATGAACCAAATAACTAATACCACTGATTTCCTCTGCCCCTCTTGCGAGAAAATGCAATAGCTTTCCCTCTAGATGTAGATGCCGGTGGAGTTGGTAGTGGACTCTGCTATGCTCTAGAAGTTGAAGAACTAGGAGCTACAGAGGTAGATTACGTTCTCTATTGGTGACAGGGTTAGCTTGGGTAGGTTGTGTCACCTCCTCCTCCTGTTGTTCCTCCTCCTCATCAAAAAATCGGCAAAAAATAATAAAAATAAAAAAAAATATTTCGCGATTTTTTGGGAAAAAAAATTCATGTTATAATCGGGCGATAATATCGCCATTTTAAAAAAACCGTGATTTTCACAACATTGCTTGGTCATTCTCAATCTGAAGAATTTCTCATAAGAAGAATTGGATTGGTAATGCATTTGTATATCATCATAGTAACCAACATTGTTTCCACAGCAAGGCCTTGACTGACAGCTCTATTGTCGCACAGAATGTCTAGGCACCACGACAACGGCACAGATCGGGGGTTTTCAATTGATCCCCAATCTCTCCATTTAAATTGTCTCCCCAGAGTAGACTAGGGGGGTGGACCCTACGAAAATGTAATGAAAGAGGACTAGTTGGGAACCAACCACTCCGAGAGACACATTTGAGCGACCAAATACTTGTTTAGATCTAGCAAGACTTAAATAATTCGATTTATACAATTGATACCAGTGCCTTGTGGAGTCAACTATATTGCTAAGAAATTTAGGACCAAGTACATGATGGACAATTGCTGCTAAGGAAAATGTTATTATGATGAAAAGAGATGCAAGATGTGATTAGCAAAGGGATAAGTGAGTAGTCTTGAGGTAAGATCATTTAAGACTTAAGTACTTAGTATTGATTAACTTTATGACAAAAGTATTTAATGAAATGAAGAGACAATCTTATACAAGACAAAGCGCCAAATATCTCAAGTGCCAATAAGATAAACAAGGTATATGCTCTTAAAGAAAGATCACTAATATGCCAAAAAATTATAATAACCACAAGCTGATAATGATATTAATGTCAAGAAAGAGAACTAGAGCATTTATCCAATTTATGCTTCAATGATAATTACTTGAAAATTCCAAAACTACTTAAGAGATATTCAGATAGCCCAAGTTTTCTATTAGTTCCAAATCGAATGCAAGCCTTTTCAATGATACTTAGTTCAATAGATTTCAAAATATTTACCATTCACCAAACAAGAAAACCTTCGGGCAATTTAAAATATTAGACTTATTTGTTCCAAGAGTGTGAAATGAATTTCCTTTAGGCAATGAGCTTGTGTGTATGTGATTCAGAAACTCAGAAAATAGGATTTTAAACTTAGATTATATTGCCAATAATTGTACCAAAAATTTGTTGACCTGAACTTATGCAAACAGTCATCCAAAAGCACTTATTTTCAAAGATTAGATTTAGGACAACAACAAATTCTCTAATGACAAAAGTAAAATTAAAATGCCAAACTAAGCCAGACATGTCAAACAAATTCTAAATTGTGCTATGAACTCAAATCACTTGAAATTTCAAAATTTGATCTATGGAGCTAATATGTTTCAGTGATAAAAAAGAGCAACAAAAAAGACTTTATGAGAATAGGGAAATGCTTGTTGCAATCAAGAAGATCACCCTTCTAGATTCTTATGACAATTACTTCCACAATGATATTAAAAATCCTAATTTTCAGAGAACTATTTTTTAGGACAACAGTGAATTGTTTAGGACAACAGCAAACAAATGTTATGACAACAACAATATGGCAATGAAAACAGTAAGCTATCAATGCTATATTTATACCAAAAAATTCCCGAAAATTTTCCAAACTTGCCCACATGAATTATCAAAAAAATTCAGCCTGTTATGATGTGATTTTCAGAATTATATTAGATCTGATATACTTATTTACAGTCAGCAATTAAAATATGAAATAGGCTTAATGATGGATTCCCAACTGGAGATAATTTCCCACAAAAATCTCCACCAAATCTTCTCCCAAATCCTCCCAAATGTGCGTTAACTTCACAAATTCGAATTTCCAAGTAAGCAACTTTCTCATTTAATGCCAAAAATTCGATTTTATTTGGGCACATGTCCTTTCCTTGAATTTAGGAGCCCACATCACCTTGGGACTTCACTTTAACTCCCTCATAATTATCCCCCTCATTTCCACAACATTTAGCATGTGTGGATATTTATTTTTCTCCATTTATTTAATTTTTGGCTTAATTAATTGCCAGATTTCGCACTAAACTTAGGAAAAGTGGGTTTTGAGAGTTAAAAACACATTTTTAACCCCTCAAAGTGTGTCATAGTAGAAATTTGAGGGTGAGAAGTGCAAATTTCATTACTCATACCCCATACAACTTCTCTAGACATCACTTATTGCATTACAAATACAATTCTTTTAGCAATTTTCGCAGTGCGGAAAATCTAAAAAGTTAAAAAAAGACTACCTAGACCTAACCAAATTCCACGAATTTTTTGTGTGATCTAGTATGGTAATATACATCGAATCTAGACACTAAGATGTGTTAGGGGCTGAACCTTCAAACCATCACCCCGACTTTGGAACAAAAAGTGAGTAAAAAAACCCAAAAAATTATCTGCCTCTGAAAAATAAGCGATAATTAACTAGATAAAAAAAACATTCCAAGGTGTACTCGTTTAAAGATCGAGTCCCAACATCCTGGGCCTGTTACAGACTCAAAACTCATCATTACTAGTATCACTTATTACAATTCCCCATAGGGTGTGGAATTTGGGTACAAGAAAAATGATGAGAAAATAGGAGTTTAAAAAACTATGTTAACTGATGATATTTGATGGTACAAGTGTCATCCGGATAATCCTTGGGCATGGAGTCTTTCATATAATCATGAGGTGCCACTCCAGTGGTCAACATTTGGCTCTATATGGGCATGCATGCTAGATACAATGTGATAGTGTGCAAGAACCTGGAATTTGCATCCATCGACAAAAGGCATATATCAATAGTATCCATTCTAAATATCATCAAATGAAATCAAGGATAGAAATGAAATGGAAATTTATTCTAAGAGCATAAATGACAATTTATTTTTGAAATTAAACTAATTAAACAAAAAAGACAATGTATAAGGTTAGAAATATGACACAAAAAGATGTCCCATGGCATCAGATGTCTTCAATGAAGTTCGTGTTGAGAACCTGTTTACTTTCGAGCAGATCCATGGGTGGTTTTTTTGATGTGCCCTCTCCAATTTTGAATATCTTAGGACTTTGATCTGTCCCAACACTGTGTTGTACATGGTCATCTGATTTACCAAATCATTTCCGCTTTTTTCTTTTCTTCTTAATAGATTGTGATGTTGATGTTGATGTGATCAAAGTAGACCTTTCTGCTCGATCTTAAAGATGCTCAGATGGAAAATTCGAAGTATCCAAGACTTTTTTGACCTGCCTTTGTCCATTCTGCTTCTGACATGGTTGATGGATCAATCTCATAAGTATAAACCTGATTTCCCTCGATTTCCTTGCTATCCAAGTCTCCATCAATTAGCCATTTTTCAATGGTGTAAATGACCTCCTCATAATGAGATGAAGGCTGCTTCAATGGACCGGGAGGCTTATGATTTGTTTCTTTGTTCTCTTCTCCTTCGTCATTTAACCTAAGTTGGAATTTTTGTACCTGTAATCTTTCCATTTCATCCAACCTATTCTGAAAAGTGACTTGATTACCTTCATAACACCTATTTCCTTGGCATGATTTGTTTCCATGGTGTTGATTAATTGCACTTGTTTTTCTTCCATGGTGAGCAACCTATTTTGAAAAGTGGCCATTTGATTAGAATGATTGACTTCCATGACCTTTATTGCTTGTGCATGATTTAGCTCCATGGTGTTAATGAGTTGAACTTGGTTGAGTTGCATATCCTTAATCATTTGAGTCAACTCCTTGATGTGATCCTTATCATTCTCATCAATTTTCGCTTTGATCTTTCTTTCATCTCCATATTTTTCTTCAAAGGCATCAATGATTGATTCTAGAGAATCAAAACTGTTAGCAGCTAATTCTATGAACAAATCCATTGCATTTCCATCTAATGAAAAGATGAAGAGTCTCATTTTAACATCCTCATGGTTAATATCATGGCACCGTTTGCTCACACAAATGTGGAAATTCCTAAGGTGAGTTTCAGTACTAATGGCATTGTTACCTAGAAAACTCGGAAACTCTTCAATAGCCTCGATGGCTTCATCCGGAATGAAATTCGGATAGCCTGAAATGTTAGTAAAATCACAAGGGGCGAACAAATCATTCATGATGCCATGCTTCCTTGACCCTGAAATAGAAAATGGATACTAGAGAGAGGCTCTTGTCCAAGATTAGCAAGAAATTTATAAGAAGCAAGCTTCAAGCAGAAATCCTTACAGAAAATGAAATAAGTGGAGTCGCCACTTGAATAGGAATCTAACTCTAAAATCCAAAATGCAAAAAACAAAAGTTAGTCGTATTTCCCAGGTACAAGAAGACTTGTCCCCGACAACGACGCCAAAGATGTTGACCCTACAACCTACACCTACTTACAAGTCAGCGAGAAAAGCCTTCAACCCCACAAGGTGTGGTTGGTGGCAAGGAACTCAGAGAAGGGACCACCCCCCTTAGCTAACCTAGGAGATAGCTCAAATGGAGAGAGTCAGGATTAGTGTGATAGCCTCTTCTCTGAGTTCCCTACCACCAACCACACCTTGTGGGGTTGAAGGCTTTTCTCACTGATTTGTAGGTAGGTGTAGGCAGCAAGGTCAACAGGCTCAATTTATAGTGTTTCATCCATGCGAAAGGGTGTGTCTCATGGGCAGGGTGACTTGTCACTTGGAGGGCCAACTTGTTCACATGTGGAGGTAAATACAAAATTCAAATATTCATTTTCCCTGGTTTGGAAGAGGATGCTTTATAAAAAAAATGAATACATAATAAATATTTTTCTTTTTCTTGCAAGCATGAAGAACATGCTCCATATAATTTTCTTTTGCTAATACGATTTATATTTCATCATTGCAAGTACGAAAGAATATTATGAAGATTGATGTTAATTTTAATTAACAATGGTATGTTCTATACTTGCAACAATTTCTTCAATGTCCTTTAGTTAGCCCAATGACAATTTCCAATAGCAATCACATTAATCATCACATTGATAGAAACTGTAGATAGAACATGAACAATAAAAACAAAGAAAAAGCCAAGACAAGAGATCACCAAAATTTGGAAAATGCCAGGGAAAAACCCTAAGATGGGGAAAACCATTGTGGTATCAGCTCCTAGTATAATCCCACGATTATCTATCCGATGAAGTGCCTGGGGTTCCTTGCTTTCTTTGAAAAGTCGACCATTTCTCCTTGATGAACTGTATTACCAGTCATTCCTTTGATCATTGAAGATGTCCCTTGAATGATTGTTATCTTCATCAAGAGATGTGTCTCTGCCATTCAGACACTCCTTCGCATAATGGCCGAACTTATTGTAACCAAGGCATCTGTCTTTCCTTCCACCCTTAGATCCGAACTTCCCAATGAAGTGATCTTTAGGTAGGTCAGCAGAACCTTCTGCTGCGCCATTCTGATAATATTCTCTGCTTCGACTTCACCCTGGGTGAATTATGAGGAACCCATTGATCCTTTTGTGTTGTCCCAACTATCTTTGGTGATTGCTCTTTCACTCTTGCTTGGGCATTGTCTTCACCTTAGCTCTAATACGATGTTAATTTTAGGTATGTTTTATGCTAGAGCAATTTATTTTAATTTTCTAATATCTTTTCCAGATTAGCAATCACAACAGCATTAAATTAAACTGCAGATAGAACTTAAATATAAATCGCAGAAGACAAGCCAAGACAAGAGGATACAAGATGTGGCACTAGCCAGGGACAAACCCCACAATGTGGGGAAACCCTTGATCAATTCTTCTTTTATGTTCTTCAAAGTTCAGCAGAGAAAGAGAGAGATAATACATATACAATAGAAGTCAATATTTTGACTTTTGATATTGCATGAGATTAGTTGAAGACATATTGCTTAAACTAATTCTCTAAGGTGACTACTTCACCTATCATAGTGCTGCATATCTTCCATTTGTTGCACCTTACCGTGTAGTACCGTCATGCTGCGTCATGCATCATCATGCTGTTCATGATCACTATGCTGCCCATACATCATGCTATCCATGATCTCATACATCATGCTGCTCATGCATTATGTTGCCCATTCATCATGCTGCCCATGATCTCATACATCATGTTGCCCATGCATCATGTTGCCCATTCATCATGCTGCCCATGATCTCATACATCATGCTGCCCATGCATCATGTTGCCCATGATCTCATCTATCATGCTGCCCTTGATCTCATACATCATGCTACCCATGCCTCGTGTTTCCCATGATCTACGTAAATCACCCGAGTTTATGATTGCTATAGCGGTGCAGTCAAACCCTTGACTGCGGCTCTATTTTATGACAGTGGCTGAGTGTGCTTTTATGCTTGCGTGCTTCAGCGACTTCCATTACGTTAATTCACTGCGACTTCCATTACGTTAATTCACTGCGGCTTCCATCACATTAATATGAACCTGCGTGTTTCATTATGTTGTCATTGCGACTAATATGAACCTGTGTGCTTCATTATGTTGTCACTGCGGCTTCTATGAACCTGCGTGCTTCATTATGTTATCACTGCGTGCTTCATTACGTTAATATGAACCTGTTCCTTCATGCACGAGTTTCCATGCAAGTTCTTGTGCTTCTTAGGATGTGAGATTAGGTCTTATTGCTGCTTATTTAGTGTCTTCATTTGCCAGCGAATAGATGTCTTCTTGACCTACATTGGATTAGGGCATCATTGTATTGCGGCTAGGGCATCATACACTAGCATATACTCTCAGCGTTTCTCCTTCTCCAAAAACCCAAAGACATGGAGAGGAGATCACATGAGAAGTGTGTCAAAAGTGACTTCAAATCCTCTTCTATTTATACTAGAACGTAGATGATGAATAGGCATGTCTATTGGGCTTCTGAGCCTACTCAAGTTGCTGGTCGGCTTGATAATAATTCCATAATCAAAATAAATTCATATCTCCATAAACACTTATCGGAATCGGATGATCTTTAGATCAATCCTACACCTCTCGATGAGA
>APFE031749087.1:0-21915 GCA_000404065.3 Pinus taeda
CGAATAGGCATATCACATATCTTCAACATGGCAGATCTGTTTCCATACACTACCAGTCCTGAAGACGACAGTATGACACGGCCAGAATGGAATACCTAGACGAAAAGTGGTTCTTGTATAAAGCAAATGCCTTTGGCTCAACCCCTCGAGATCGAGAGAATTTTCGACACACATGTGGCTAAGCAAACTCGTAGAAAATAGTACCTTCAGTACCCTGTCAAGTGGAAGAACTCTCCCATTGAGGACAGTTCGTGGCTTGATGCGGCAGAAATACAGCGTGCAGGATATTCTATCGAGGAGCTCATGGAACGAAGCCATGAATTTTTGTGACCCTGGGAGCCTGATGCAGGAGCATCTAGCTCATGGTGAACAAAAAATGAACATGTTTGTTTCACAGGTTTATATGTAGACAGGTTGACAGGTCATTGTACTTGAGTTTTTTAAATTCCTTTAATTCCTAGCATTTAGAACTTCACAGCACGTTATGTTTTTTTAATTTCATTTTAATTTCCTTTAGTTACTGTTTTGAATTAATCATAGAAATTAGGTGAACATAAATTAATAGTTATCCAATGTAACTTCTTGTAATTGTTGACAATTTCTAAAACCGTTCAGCAGCTCATACAAAAGAGAAAAAATGAGACATTGGAAGGATTGATTCCATCATAGCAGAAAACTAAAATAAAATCATACAAGAGATTTTTCAAGATCATTTGAGTCCATTCGTAACTGAATATATTTTCTTTTCATTTCATGATAAAATTGAATGCATTACGAATAGTGGCAAGAATTGGTAGAATATTTGTTTCTGCAGGTATCAAAGGAACAACAGAATTGACAAGGCCGAGAGCAAGTGGGAGTGAGTACACCAAACCCACGAACGAGACTACAGTCAAACACCAAATTTTCCATTAACGTTACAAACCTATAGCTACAAGAATACGCTGAGCATTTTTGACAAGAGCAATCACCAGAATAAACGGAGGGTTTCATACAAGCACAATTACATTACAGTAATCACTAGGTATCATTCCAATTGAAACATTGTAATTTCTTTACGAAATATCATATAGGTACATTTATATAAATATCTGAATCATTACAGTCCTAAGATAGACAAATTACATTGCGTGTTTGACTAAGAGATTGGACTCAAAACCCCAGTGTTGAAAAGACAAGAAACCTAGCTGTGAATGCCAAAACTACTGGTGAAGTCAACCTAGAAAACAACTGAAAAGGGGAGCCGAGGCTCTCACCCTGAAACCCTAACTTCTTACAAGTAAAAGCACGACAAGACCCTACCTATTTGGGCCAGTGACAGCAAAACCGAAGTCCACACCTGAGGCACCAATGAGCCACCTGCAAGAACAACAACCATGTATATTAGAAACGTGGGAGCATTGAAGCCTGAAATGGAGTAAAGTAGGGCGAGGGTTTGCAAGCATAAACTTACCAGAAAGCTAGCGTCGAACTGGAGAAGAGTTTCGACCGGTCACCAACCAGCAAGGGAACCCTACTCACACAGGAGAAAGTCCCTTAGTACAACAGGAAACATCGATAGAATAGTTAAAACATAAAGGGAGGACTTACCATCATAGTGCCGAAGAGTTGAGACCCCTGATAGCGGTGACCTGATAAATTACAAACAAATAGCCAGTTAAATAGCAGAGAACATTTGGTGATAGAAGAAAGTAGCGGAAGAACAAATACATTCAAATAATAGTAACCACAAATAGCACCCACGAAACCTATAAGGAAGAGAAGCCCAGTAGCAGACCACAAAGGGCCAGATCTCGAGCCCCTCGAACTCATTGATGGAGCAAAAAGCATAATTAGAGCCATCTCATTAACAGAACCCAAATAGCGGAGCCAGGATGAGGTTCAAGACTACCAACAAGCCCAGTGAGCAGAGCAAAGGCCGAGACCATAGCGTCACTGAAACAAACCACCAACAGTGGCAGAAGAATAGTTGAGAAACCCTCTTAGTTACCAGAGAACAAAATGAAATTCCAAGTGAACGGAGGATAAGAGTGTAATCCAAAGGAGGGATAGAGCATTTCGAGGACGGGACAGGTGTTCCCCTCACAACAGTTGCCTAATATTAGGTAATCAATTCGACAATCAAAATATCAATCACCCAATCACCGAGAATCCTATCACTATAATCACCACAATTTTATTTTTTTTTGTCGGCAAAAGTAAGACCATTCATTTTCTATTCAAACAAGTTATAATAAGTACATATATTTGGTGACCTCAACCCGCCCCGAAGGGAAATTAGGTCTGTTGGCCACCTGAAGTCTTTGAAAGCCAACCAGTAATAAAAATGTAACAACCTATCTATCCATGCCAGGTGAACTATACTACCGAAATTGCTAAACTTGCTTCCTTTCAACATTATAAACAAACTATAAACAGACAGAGGGCTCGACTATCTAACAAAATCCATGAATGAAGCTTAACAGTCTAGTCTACCTCATTTTTAGGAGGGGTATCTTCAACTTTTATCTCTGGCACTACCTTCTTCAGGAGTTGTTGAATTTCTTCCAGCTTTTTGTCTTGCATGAGCAAGGTGATTTGGAGGTTCTTCATTTCTCTTTTTAAGTTTTGGATACCCTGAGCCATTTCTTCCATTTCCATTACTACTTGTTCCATCACTTTTTCAATAATTCTCTTAACAACCCAGTAAACATGAAGGGCCTGCTTATATAGAGACAGGCAGCTTCTCGTGTTACCTGGATCAGGAATCAAATTTTACCAATCCTCCATCTCCTCTTTTGAGTCCTCCTGCAGGGCATTGGCCTCCATTTCCTGGATTATCCTACGTATCTCAGCATTTGTGCCTTCACTGTAGGCTTTCTCTGCTTCTTGAACCATTTGATTCATGGTTCTTCATCCACGTCGTTGGTCAGATAGCTGTTCTAAAATCTGTTCCTGCCTTTCAAATTTTCTCCCTCTACCTCTCCCTCGGCGTCCTCTACCTCTGCATGGATGCATAGGTTTTTTCCTCACTGGTGGCTCGCTTCCTTGGCCGATTTCAAAAATTATACTCTCTATTAAATCCTCCCTTCCCTATCCTCTGGTTCTCTTCTCCTGATTTGTTTTTCCGTCTTGCTGGTCTCTCCCCGGCCTCCGGATTTTCCTTTCTCCTCCTTTCCTCGCCTGTGTTTGGTGAGGCTTCTATATAATTTGCACTTCCTCATTAAATGCTTGTTCCTCTATCGCCACCTGGCCTGGTCTATGCCCTCCCGTGTTCCTCGCTTGGTTCTGACCTGTCTTATCCCACTTCCCTCCATATTCATGTCAACCTTAATCTTTCCCACGTTCTCCTCGTCTCATTTCAAACTGGTATTGTGATAGCCTAGCTCCGGGGCTTTCTCCTCTTGGTTATTCTCTGCAAATATTATTTGCCTTACAATTTCTAAGCTTCTGCCTATACTCACTATCTGAGCATAAGTTTGATTCACCTCGGTGAGCCTATTCCAGTTGCGAATATCCCAGCATACCACTCTTTCTCTACTCATTTGCAACTCCACCCTTTGGTGCGATGCCCCTCCTCCTTTACTACCTGGTGTCTCCACCTTTTGGCGCATGTAGTGTTTTGGATTGCCCTTGTCTTCTCTTATTAACCATGTGCCAGCTGCCTTCTGTCCTCTCGCATCAATGCCGCCGGTCTTATACTCTCCCTCATCTCTTGATCATTGCCCTTCTTGCCATCAACTGTCTTCATTACCCTGTCATTTCTTGGCCTCGGGATCCTGCCGGTTCTGAAAGCCATCATGACAGCTTGAATGGTTTTAATGTTTTATGGTGGCACGCCCTGCCACCTCTCAACTTTCATGATTTTTCCATGCTTCTCCACCTTCTCCACCCCGATCGGGGGATTATAATCACCACATAATCACAATTTAATTGATTGATTAATCGCGAGGTTCAAAAGGATTGGACCCATCAACTTAAATGAATTTGAACAAAGTACAAACTCTCAGATTTTGTTTTTGAGCTCAAGGACAAGAACATAAATAAAATTTGAGCAAAGTACAAACTCCTCAATGCTCAACATATCAGATAATTATAGTCCTAGAAAGAATATAACACACACCAAAGAAAAATGATACTCTTACAAACCCAATGCAACATCAACCTTTTTGTTCAGAGAGCTTATTTTTTACACTTTAAATTTTTAAATTTTATAGTGTATTAAGTATGGATATTTTTTTTTAATGTTGAAGATAAAATATAAAATAAAAATAAAAAAACATGAAAAAAAAGATCAGCTATAAAAAACTATATAAAGAAAAAGAAAGGAAAAAGAAAAAGAAAACGAAAACTTTAAAAAATGTTAAAAAAAATTAGCCTGTAAAAGTAAACAAATTAAACAAAAAATAAAAAATGATGAAAAATTTTCAAAAAAACACATAATTTAAAGAAAAAATAACCAAAAAAAAACATCAAAATCAATTCTTTTTAAAGTTAAAAATAAAAAAATAAAATAAAAATAAAAACACCATAATTAAAAATAATAATAAATAAAATTATTAAAATATTTTTTTTTAAATAATCAAAATTAAAAAAAAAATAATTAAAATTTAAAAAATTAATATAATTAAAATTAAAAAATAAATTAAAAATTAAATTAAAAATTAAATTAAATATAATTAAAATTAAAAAATTTTAAATTAAATTAAATAAAATAAAAAATAGAAAAAAAAATAAAAAAAAAAAAATAAAAAAATAATATAATAATAATAAATAAAAGATAAAATAAATTAAAAAAATAAAAACGAATTAGGCCTGCCTTACGACCACCTGGGTAGGTAGGCCGATTCCCATAATCGGCCTCGCAGCCCAGGTGGCCACGGGGACTGTCTCGTGGGCCGACGAGGAGCTGAGCACAGGGGTTAGGCCTTGCGATCCCCTGTGTCACGCCCCCAAGCCTACGGTAGTCTTCCAACCGTGCTAGGCGAGGTGCGACACTATCAACCGTTTTCTTTTCACCAATACTTACGATTGTAGACTACGCCTTAACATTCCATACTTAGTTTTATTTTCGTTACCAAGTATTATTATGTTTCCTTTATACCAATGAATACCCATACACATTCATTATCAACAGCATGATACAAGAGAAATGCACAACGGTATAAAGGGAGGGGCAACTCCCTGCAATATGAGTCTACCCGATATCAATATATATATATATAATTTTTTGATGGCGGGGTTGCAGGCATTAGGGATAAGCTCCCTAATCTGATAGCGAGTTCCTCAATGATGGAGTCAGCTTCCTTTTCTTCTACTCTCAAAACATCAGTCATTAAATTAATAACTTCATTCCTTTGTACAATTCAAAAACATCTCTTCAATTAATTCAGATTGGAATCAGCTCCATTGATGCACACAGTTATGGCGGAGGAACAGAGGACCTGCCTGCTACCATGCACACACAGCATATAGATATATATATATAGACGCACAACTATTTTAATGCCAAACTCAGAATCCAATTGCGGTGGTGTGATTCTTGGTAACAAAAGATATGTGCACAACAATTCAATGGACAACTTATATATATGATATATATTCATAATGACAAACACATAATTCACCTGCGGCTGTATTATTCATGGCCTCATCTGATAAACACACAACAATTATAATCAACTTATAAATAATCATAGCCATACGATACATGCCATATATTTATATGAACGTACAACAGTCAAAATGCTGATCCACACATTTAGCAATGATAATCATAAACCCACACAGCCCTGAACTTAATTCAGGTGCGCGCGGCGAGCAGGTATACGCACAGGTCCACGGGTTCCAATGAATCCACGGGAATGGAGACCAAGAAAAAAAAATCCCACGCAGCTATAACATTTACGGTTCTACAATTAGTTAACTGGAAATGGGTCGAGTTCTAACTGAGACTGCCACTGTCCTACGCACATCCAATCTTTCATGAATAAAATAGTGCCATCCAATTGTGCGCACAGTAGTTATAACATCCACGACATACAATACAATTATTATAAGGATGGAGCACGCACAGCCACACTAAAACACACATCCATTCCTTTTCTCTTTATTAGCAATACAAAACCAGTTTATATATATATGAACTGCATATAAATTATAACAAAACATTCATTACATCGCCATATTCCGCCCACAGAAATGCATCCTCTTCACAATTCCAGGCCTTACACAGTAATACAAAAGGGCGATTCCAGCCTTTCACATACACATCCATAAATGCTTCCACCCTCCATGCATAAAAATCCCTCAATACCGTTTAATAAACTACTATCAATCTTCCTTTCAACCGCTGAGAGGAGTTTTTTTTTCCAATACTGCTGGCATCCCTTTCTTTTTTTAATTACAAAAGCAACCTTTTATTTAATAAATCAAGGCTTTTACAATTTAGCAAGTTTTATTCTCCATTCTAATCCTACGTTTTTAAAGGAAAGATGGCATGCTTTATTTTTTTCCTATTTTTAACTGGAAAAACATAGGAACAGCAAGCTTTTTTCCGTCTAAGTGCATGCACCTGCATCATTTTTCCACTTTTACAAAGTATAGGCTAAGTTCTTGGGAAACCCCAAATTTATACTTAGCCAAATTTCTAACTTTGGCAAACTTGGTTGCCCAGCTCGTTGGCACCTCCGCACGGTCACTACACGACTCACCAACCCTTTGTTCACCTTGTCGCACAATCGTTTTGTTTGCCCAACTTGGGCGCGCCTTGTTGTAACCAAGTCGCCACACACGGGCACCTCCGCACGAGTCACACCTCTGTTCTCAATTTCAACACTTCACCAAAAGTCACACCGTGCACACTTGCACGACAAGCGGGCGCTCACTCGAGTCACCCAAGAACCTGTGCCAAGTCGTCGCACAATCCGGGCGCCCACCAACGTTTCACCGTCGGGCTCCTTCGTACAATCTAGGCATCACACACCTGTGCACACCCTTCTCCAACCGGCGGGCGACCCTGCCCGCGCCCTTCATCCAAACTCAAGATATGTGTTCACCTCCATGTGGCTTCACCCAAGAATGGGTGCATCACCAAATCTGTGCCCTCCTATCTTGCTGCGTCCACCTTCTAGTTCTGCGCACTCCTCTTTGTTGAGTGAAGTTTGAATGTGTTCAAATGAGCTCTCATGCGTGTTACCTTATATGAGTGGCAGGGCGAAGTCTTGGTTGCCCAGCCGACTTGCCCATGCCCTCAAGTCCATCGCAAAAGCCTTCAAACATGTGTCGGCCTTGCTACCAATGTAGGTCGACCCTGTGGGTGTTTAACTAAGCTCCCATGCATATATAAACATCACTCTCCCCTCCTACGCATTGCATTATAACATAACACCGTTGCGTTGATCGTTTGAGCTCGCACTTCATTGTTTTGCCATTGCACTTCAAGCCGGGAGCGCGCATGAGGACTGCAGGTCCTTACATCCTCCTCCACCTGAAGTCATTGTCATCCTCGACAACATACCATCCTGGTAGCCATCCACCAAGATCATCAATATCTGTCGCATCCATGATGTCAACTCCTCCACATACTACAAACTTCCTTACAACATATGTAGAACCACTGTCTCCATCATGTCTCATCCTGGCAACCATCTGTCACCAAGATCACCATACCTAGGTATACACCCCATTGGTATGTCATACATCAGAAATCATCTCAATCCATGCCTATCGACCATCTTGTCGCAATATCCACATGTTGTTCCCCATCGCGGAAGTTTGGCCCCTCCATCTTAAGCTACATGCCCACTACAACATCTCGTGTTGACCTCATCATGTGTCGTCCCTGTGTAAACTGCTGCCATGATACTCTAACACAATGCTAACACATCTTTGTACATTGACGTCCCCCATGTCTAAACTAGTCGGGTGATCAGTCCAACTATCACAGCCAAACCATGAAAATGCACATCCTCATGCCATCATCGGTTGTTTCCCAGAACATCCTGTCACATCATCAACTCGATCAAAAATCCATCTCCATATAAGTGTAAGCCATGCTCAGGTCCATGAAGTAGTCCTCATCTCATCTGCAACATGCTGTCCATGATGTTTGGTACTAATGTGCTACATGAAATTAGCCACATCTACTCTAACATCATCATCCATATGTGTGCCTCCTCAATATGAAGAGACCATCTCATCAAACTTCGACTCTCGATGTGCCACATCCAGGTCCATGAAGCAACCTCCATCATATCTGCAATGTGCCATCCCTCAAGTCATAGAAACAAGTATACACCTGTCTCATCTATCCATGTGTTGTCCATGATCATAGATCAATCAGCTCCCATGTGTCAAAAGTGGTTAAGGTATCGGCTCAACCCATGCCCAAGTGTTGCCACCAAGGCATCATCATCGTCGTAACTCCATCACTCCAAAGTGTCTCATATCGATCCTCCACATCAAGTCACTCTTTCAAGCCATTCCCATACATGTACTTGAAAGTATGCACCCCATCCTGCATCAAAGTCTCTGACCTTAGCTCCTCAATGCATCTGATCCTCCAAGTCCACCATATATGAAGTCCCTAAAAGTCACAACAATCTCATGTCATCATGAGCTCCATGAGTCATCTCCAACCGGCATCTCAGCAAGCATACAAGTCTCGACCCAAAGGTCTCTGCAAGATGCCTCAGCTCTCCATGTAGTAGGAATGCTCCATAGCCTGCTCACAACTCCATCCAAGTCCATGGCCTTGTTATACAAGAGTGCACAACCTCTCCATCAGCGCATAAGCAATAAGTCTCCATGTCACATCAGCAAATCCACCTGCAGAACATCCCTCCCTTGGCACTCCTCATTGGATGCCCATAAGTGACACCTCTACAAGTGCTCTTGCACAATGTCCCTGCATAAGACTGCCATGCTCCATGTCTCCAACCTGATGTCCATGACAAAGTTGCCCATGTAGTCCAACCAAGTAGACCCATCACAACAATCAGTCATCCTCATCCAAGTCTGCAAGTCTGGTCTAGTGAACTCGGTCACCTAACCATATCACCATCACATGAGTTTCTCCATCATAGCTCCTCCACTAAAGGTTCCACCAAGAGTTGCTTCTTGGTCTCGGCCATGAGAAGTCCACCCAAGTATCATCGTACCTCAAGAGTGTGCCCTCCAATCTATCCATGAGTCATGCCAGACACTTAGCCAATTCTTCATGTGGCTAAAGCATGACCCATTCATCCGCAACGATCATCATGTTCCTCCCTTTTCACGAGCCTTTGTACCTTCTACCATAAGGTCACAAACAACCCCAACAAGTCCTGCAAAGTCAACAATCCTTGCTTCTCCATACAAAGTCTCATCATAGACATCCATGGTAAGATGCTCCCCTGCATCGGCAAACTGATTTTTCCGTTCCCTGCATACAGTCCATCTACCAAATGCTCAAGTGAAACATAAGTATCAATATTTACTTCATCATCATGAGGCTCCTCCATGTGAGTATCCTCATCCATCCATGTCTGCAAACTGCACAATCTTGGTCCAGCTTGATCAATCTCAAGTTCATCCTCCATCGTTGTCACATCTACAACATCTTCAACTATCACAACTTCCTCTTCCTTGTTCACACAATCTACAACTTCATCTTGCTCCATTGTCCAACCAAGTTGAAGAAATTCGTCTTCAACATTTTTTTCCAAGACTTCAAGTTCCTTTCGAATCTGGGGATTCTCTTCTTTCATTTGCTTTAACCTGTATAAGGTAAGCAAGAGCTTCCCATCGCATTTTTCCAAACCTGCCATGCCTTGTCGTTCAGCGTGGCCCAAGCACAATGCTTCACCTCTGCTCAACATGTTTCACCATTCACCAACTTCACCGAGTTTCCTACAACCATGAACCAACTCTTGTTCCACTTGTGTGAAACAGTTTCCTTCACCTGCAAGTACCTGCTTCACTATCTTCAATTTCCAAGCTTCCAAGTGTACCCACACTTGCACTTCGTCACGAGCAACCCTGCTCTACACCACCTCCAACCGAGCTCTGATACCAACTGTCACGCCCCCAAGCTTATGGTAGTCTTCCAACCGTGCAGCACTACCAACTGTTTTCTTTTCACCAATACTTACGATTGTAGACTACGCCTTAACATTCCATACTTAGTTTTATTTTCATTACCAAGTATTATTATGTTTCCTTTATACCAATGAATACCCATACACATTCATTATCAACATCATTATACAAGAGAAATGCACAATAGTATAAAGGGAGGGGAAACTCCCTGCAATATGAGTCTGCCCGATATCAATATATATATATAATTTTTCCACTTTTACAAAGTATAGGCTAAATCCTTGGGAAACCCCAAGTTTATACTTAGCCAAATTTCCAACTTTGGAAAACTCAGTTGCCCAGCTCGTCGGCACCTCTGCACGGTCGCAGCACAACTCACCAACCCTTTGTTCAACTCGTCGCACAATCGTGTTGTTTGCCCAACTTGGGCGCACCTCGTCATAACCAAGTCGCCACACATGGGCGCCTCTGCATGAGTCACACCTTCGTTCACAATCTCAACACTTCACCAAAAGTCACACCGTGCACACTTGCATGACAGACGCCCGCTCACACGAGTCACCCAAGAACCCGTGGCAAGTCGTCATACAAACCAGGTGCCCACCAACGTTTCACCATCGTGCGCTCCTTCACACAATCCGGGCATCACACACCCGTGCACACCCTTCTCCAACCAGCTGGCAACCCTGCCTGCGCCCTTCACCCAAGCTCGAGATATTCGTTCACCTCCGTGCGGCTTCACCCAAGAACGGGCGCATCACCAAATCTGCGCCCTCCTATCTTGCTGCGTCCACCTTCTAGTTCTGCGCACTCCTCTTTGTTGAGCGAAGTTCAAATGTGTTCAAATGAGCTCTCATGCATGTTAACTTATATGAGTGGCAGGGCGAAGTCTTCGCTGCCCAGCTGACTTGCCCACGCCCTCAACTCCATCGCAAAAGCCTTCAAACATGTGTCATCCTTGTTACCATTGTAGGTCGGTCCCATGGGTGTTTAACCAAGCTCCCACGCATATATAAACATCGCTCTCCCCTCCTACGCGTTGCATTATAACATAACATCGCTGTGTTGATGGTCTGAGCTCGCACTTCATTGTTTCGCCATCGCACTTCAAGCTGGGAGTGCGCATGAGGACTGTAGGTCCTTACACCCTAGGTGCGGAGGCCGATTCCTAAAATTGACCTCCTCGCCCACGTGGTTGCGAGGGGGACCTAATCCAATTTTTTTTTTTTTTTTTTTTTTTTTTTTTTTTTTTTTCCTTTGGGTTAAGTTTTCATTTTTCAAATTTAAATTTTCTTTTTCTTTTTTAATAAATAATGATTTTCTTTTTCCAATAGATTTGTTTTTCAATTTAATTTAATTTTTCTTCTCTGTTTTAATATACTTTAATCTAGTTTTTTTTTTAACGTGTTTTTTTTCAAATTTTGCATTTTTAATTTTTGTTTGTTATTTGAAATGAATATATTTTTTTTATTTTTTTTCAATGATTTTAATTTTTTTTATTATTTTAATTATTATTTTTTAATGTTTCTTAAAATAATTTTAATTTCTTCTTTTTTATTTAATGGTTTTTTTTCAATTTATTTATTTTAATGTTTTTTTATAAGTTTAATTTTTTTTTAACTTATTTCTTTTAAAGTTCTATTTAATTAATTTTTATATGTTTTTTTAATTTTATTTTAATGCTTTAGTTTTAGTTTTTTTTTTTTAATTTATCTCTCAATCTTATTTAGTATTTTAAGAGTTCTTTTTTTTTTTGTCTATTTTTTGAAAAAAAAAATCTTTAAAATTATTTATTTTTTGAAATAATTGTATTTTATAATTTTTTATGTTTTTTGTTGTTTTCCCTTTTTGTAATTTTGATATTATAAGTTAACTCTTTTTTTTTTTTCAATATATTTTTTGTGTGTTAGGATGTGTTTAATTTTTATGTTTTCAATATATATTTTTATTTATATTCATTATTTATTTATTATTTTTTGTGTTTCTTTCGTGTTTTTTTTTTATGTTTTCATATTCCCAATATATTTTATTGGATATATATGTCAAAATAAAAAATATGTTGAAGTAATAAGTCATGAGAACATTTTTTTGTTTATGGTGTACTTCCTTAACGGTGGATAAGATTTTGGAAATGACAATTTTTTTTTTGCATAATCTTTAATAGGTTTATTGGTTTCGATTTATTAAATTCAAAAGAAATTTAATTTTGAACATTAAAGTATTATTATGTTTATTTATTATTATTATTATAAAATTAAAATATATATATTTCTCAATAATAAATATAGTTTTAAATAAACAATGCAAATTTCAAAATTCAAAATTATTTAAAAATAAAATATTAATCACAAATTCCAAAAAAAAAAATGTTTAATGCAACAAGGTATCAAAAACTCCAAAATTGCATATAGATTATTTTTTTGTTTTGTAAGTTTTTCATTTCATCTATAACTAAAGTGTTTCCTATTTGCAACATTATATTAAAAATGATATATATTTTAATAAATTGTTATTAATATGATAAACTTAAAATAAAAATAAATTAATATAAATTAAATGGTAATAACCTTTTAAAATAATATTAACATCATGGCTGAAACTTGTTAGAATTTTAAGGGATTTCAAAGAGGTGATATTTTATCTTTAATATCATCCTTGGAATTTTAAAGCTTTTCAAAGACATGATATTTTATCTTTAATAAGACTTTTGATGTTTTATCTTTAATGGCATGTCTATTGTTGGAATTTTAACGTTTTTCAGAGTCATGATATTTTATCTTTAACGTCATTATTAAAAGATGTTGACAGTTTACCCAAAAAAAAAATATGTTATTTCAGCATCAACACTTTTCATTTTGAGGATGTTTTTTGCACAAAAAAATTGGCTTTTACTTCCATTTTTAAAAAATGCTGAAAATTTACCCCGAAAAAAGAAGTTATTCCAACATCAACACTTTTCATTTTTAGGTTGCTTTCCATGTTTTTTTTGGGATTTTTGGGCTACAGTACCCCTTTTGAGGTAATAGTCCATATTTGATAGGTAACCATGTAAAATATGAAACGTAACCTTTGGAGATACAAATAAGTTCGCTACTTATTTCACCATGTTCACTTGCGCCCTTTCGTGCATTGGACATTTTGAAAAGAGATCACATTGGTCACATACCGGCTTAAGTTGCATCGTAGGGTTGCTTCAGAGGCTCTTCCAAGTGACTTTGCGATTATTCGCAAATTCACACTTTAGTGAAGTTACGACTTTCAGTTGCTTTTCTGAGGCCTCACTGTGCGAATCTGCGACCCATGGGAGGGATTGCGTCCTATGGGGATTGCATGGTCACAAGTCTCAAATAGGTCACACATAAAGTGGCTTGTTGGAATTTTAAAATGCAACTATGAAGGGGTCACATGGACACAGTGAGATGGGTCGCATTCTCCAGTGGTAATGGAGCTACTAAAATTCGCAGAGTTTGTGTGACTGGGTGCAGCTTTCCATTGTGATTTGCAGACTAGTGAAGAGGCTCTGAATTTAAGCTTATGTGGGTCGCGTAATATTAATTCTGGCTAGATCACTTTTAACTAGAGAGCGTTATGGGTTGGGAGTTACATTTGCAACCTTGGCCATTCAGACTCCAGAACTCCAATGCAAACAAATCAATTCAATCTTTAGTATATTGGAAGATGTAAGCCCATAAGCAACCTTGGAGCTCAAAACAACACTGGTTGTCAAGGGTCCCATTGTCTACGTCCTTAATCATCGCATATGAACTTCAATGTACATCGCATTAACATGTTTCAGTCATCAATGTGCCCATGGCATGAAACAACCTTCACGCTTTTGTGTAGAGGTTGTTGAAGCTTGACTCACTGCAATGGCCCTTCAAAGGATCACTTAGTCACTGGCACACTGTTACTACGCTACTACATTCACATTTTACTTTTGTCCACTCACTAAGATCTATACCAATTTATGACATAGATTGTTTCTGCCTAATCTCTATATCAAAAGTAGGGTGGTCAACTTTAAAAGTCGCCCCAGATGGTAAATACGAAACCTGGTTGTCAATTCTTCTCCTCATGGAGTGGTCTCATTTTATGCCCATTGTTGGCTCATGAATCGAAAATTGTTTTATAATCTGCAATAATTAAAATCTTTCTTTTTTTAAATTGTGCTCATGTGAGAGACTAGAATGGGTTTCCATCATTGCTTCCTTTAAACACCCTATTTGACACCTATCTCTGATGGTACATAATTCTCACTCTCCCATGGAAACATTTAGTCGTACTTTGCACACCCTTTATTATTTATGCCCCCATGCATCGCTTTAGAGTGTGTGTTGGCCTTTTATGGATTTTGATCCTTCTCAGCAAAGAAACCTCCCATATGACAATTGGGTGCATGATGATGGTTCAAACTCAAAAGCATAACCCATTTATTAATTTTAAATAACTATCATGCCATGTATTAAAGAATTGCCATGTCTTAAATAATGTTTTTCTCATATTCATCCTTTGTTTTCCTTAAACTCCTTAAAAGAGTATATGAGGTTCGTATGGAAAATTAAAACCTCCAACATCAGAGCATTTTAGTAGTGTCATGTCAAGGGACTACTTGATGTAGCTGTAGCATAGTTCACTATATCTCCATGGCATCTCCAACTAATTTCCTGAAAAGAAGATGGGATGAAAATAAGTTACTTTACACTAGTGATATTTTCATGTGAAAACAAATGAGTAGATAAATATTTCATTTGAGGAGCTGTTGATGCTTCGAAAATCGCTGCAACAACATTGGGGGATAACCACCTAGTCTGGACCTTAAAGCAGCTCCTTTTTTCGTTTGGTGTGGTGGCTCCGACTGGTTTAACTAGGTCTAGTTACCTTCTCCCTATTGCTATTGGTTTATTATATATCTTCAACTACCAATAGACAGGGATATCAGATCACTTCTTCTTGTTGATCAAGCAAGAGAATGACTCTTAAGCTGATTTGGGTTCAGCCAAGCCACAATTAAAATTTTACCTCTTTGAGAAGAGGACTTAAAAGAATGTAGAAATTACTCTAAATGCAAACTTACTCTATAATGCAAGCAAAATAAACTAATCTTAATCCTATCTTAATTAGGCAGATATAGATTTAACCCAACCAAGAGCAAGACATTTAAAGTATTGGGATTTTAAATATGTCTTGTTTATAATGAATATCAAGTTAATGAAGTAGTTCAATTAATTAACATTATGGATACCAAAACACATCCTATTGAAACCTATTAACTAAAATAATAAACCAACAACACTCAGGAAGTAGTTCACAAAAATGATATTGATTATCAAATGAGTAAATCCAATAATTAAACAGTAATATGTGGAAATAGTTTACAACACATTACCATTCAATAAATCAGTTTTATAAGACAGATTTCTGAGTAAATAGTTACTCAGAAATTAGAATTTTATCCATAGGATCAGAGATACATAATAACAACATTGAGACAAATTACCCATATTGACAAGAGTGCACAAACATGAATAAAATGAGACATTCCTATTACCATAAAAATGAAACTGATATTTAAAACAGTAGTATTAGAAATACCAATTTATTACATCCATTTCTCTGACCTCGGTCTCCAACAGTCCTTTCCATTTCTTGAACCTCTGCCTTCAAAATTAAAGCCACAATAGTGCAAACTTTGCCCATCATGCATAATTCAATATACAAAGGAAAAATCCTCAATAATCCCCAGATCTGAGATTTTCTCTCCTCTCTCCTACAACTCTAAATTCCTATTACAGAAGTGCTTTTAAAAGTCCAAAATTGCAGAGGAGAGCAGTCCTTCATTACATTCTGCAATTTATTATTTATACTATTTGCAAAGGAATTCTTGAGAAGAAAGTTTGTTGAAGGTAAATATGTCAAATCCAATTTTATTTGCTCAAAAATTCTAATCTTCAATAGCTGGAGCATTCTCATTGATTGAGATCATTTTCTCTATATTTTTTCCACTGTTTTCTGCAAAAAAATTGAAAATAAATTAAGATGCAATCAATAAAATCAAAATATCATTTCTGGAAATTAAATCAAATCCAATCAAATTCTATTTAAATAAATAATTGAAAATAAAATATAAGCTCTCTATTGATTTCTGGGATGGTTTAATTGGATAATTAACGAATGGATTTGCAATTAGAAGAGGCTTGGACAAATAAAAATGCAGAAAATAACTCAGAAAATTGATTTTGTTTTAGAAATTCGGAGCTTGATCTTCTGTCCGATTTTTGACACAATAAATGACCAAATCTGTTAGTGAAACCTCCTCATAAATGTTCTTCTTGATTTTATCTTTCTAATGAGCCGTCATGAGCCTCATTTGGCCAAGTAAAACTCAATCTATGAGCTTCCAAAGTAGATGAGTTAATTATGGCATAATTCTGGAATTTCTGTTGCTAGGCTTAAAAAAAAAAAAATAAAAAATTTAAATTAAAATATAATCCTAAATTAAATTCTAATTATTTAATGATTAGTTCTATTTTATTATTAACTAAACTAATCATTTAATAAAATGTGATTAATCTAACTAACTAATATAATTAACAAATTAATCTAACTAATAATTAATAATAAATTAATTTTATATATTAATTAATTTAATTAATTAAAATTTATCATTTTAATATTAAATATTTATTTTAATATTAATTAAACTAACCTCCATTCCCATTTCATAACTATCCTCCTTTACTTACTAAACTCATGTATGAAACTTAAAAACAAGACATAAAAACTTAAGTTAATGCCCGTTGACTACTTGTTTATCGGTAATCGGCATCAGGGAGGTGTCGGGGTTTAAACTTTGGCACATTCGAGAGCGTTGATCCGATCTCGCGATCCGGTAATAAAAAATTATTTTAATATTAAACCAAAAAAACTTGCCATGTAGCTGTAAGTTTTGAAATGCCTCCATGCCTTTTCATGATCGGAAAATCGGCAATCGGGAGAATGGATGTATAGGGGATTTGTTAAATTTGAGATATATGAAAACTCCGATGCGATTATATCCAACTTCCCAATGTGATTTAAATTTTTTTTATTTTTTATTTTTTATTTTTTTATATTTATATTTTATATTGTTTTGTTTTAGTTTTATTTTGATGAAATTTAGTTTATAAACTACAACCACTTTAATAAAAATAAAAATTAAACTACAGTTACTTCGAAATTTTGGGCTTTCGAGATTAGTAATCAATTTGAAATATTGGAGTAATTTACTAAAATCCCGTTGCTTCATAATTTGGTTGTATAAGTAAAAAAATGAAAAAATGTTAGTAAAAACTCACTAGGGGTTAATATTTAAAATAAATGCATTATTGAACTAATTTATTTACAAAATGCAATATTGTACATTTTATGCATTTTTACCCAGGCTAGATAAATGATGAGACTTCAAAGGAGTACCATTTTCAAACCAATTGACCAAATGAAGCAAAACAAATGTTTATGAGAAGCTTATAAAAAATTGATTCTAAGAAAGCAATCAAAACAAAAATTCAAAGAAAATGAAAAATTAACAAAAATGGAGGATAATCAATTAAATAAAAATTCTTAAAAGGTGTTTAGCTAAAATTTTTATAGAAAGGGTCCCCATTATTTGAAGTGAACACATCAATAATGGAGGGGTTGTGTTTTTAACACAACAATGGCGACACACGGGAGAAGAACCAGTGATATCTGTTTGATATAAATAAGATTTTCCTAAAATCAAAGTAAAAATAATTAAAGAAGAAAATATTAATTTTTTGGAATGTTTTGCTAGGTTCATTAGTCTGAATAAAAGCAAGAATAATCTCAGTGTAATTTTTCTTAAAATTCCTCATGAATTAAAATATTTGAAAACTCTATATCAATCCTTAATTAGTTGTAGAGATAAAGCAGGGGTCACTTTACAACTTAGCTTTTAAAATATACTCATTTGTCACGGGTAGAGCCACTGTTGCTAGCAAACATTTATAGTCTCAACAGGGTTATCATTTAATCATTAATGATTTGAAATCTCATCTCTTTAGGAATTATTGACCTAGAGATAAATTCATTTATATATGTTTATTTTTTTTTAATTTTTTTTTTTTTTTATTTTTAGTTCTTAAAAGTCATTGTCCTGGTTTGGTAGTCAGATAGTTGATAATGCCATTCACTGGTTATAATTAGACTGAACAAGTTGGCTCGTCATAAGACCCCTTGTCTTATATTTTTTTGCAATCATAAGCCATTACCCTGGTTTGTTTAGCAGTGTTGGTAATGTCAGTTTATTTTTCCCCTATGATCATGGTAAGCAGGCTCACGATGAGACCTCTTATCTTTTAAGTTTAAATATATTTCTGGATCACACTCTAGAAAAATAAGACTTTCTGGGACAGGAAAAATCATTGACCCCTTAAGAGTTAAGAATGACAATTTTAGAGTTAAAGGTGCTTCGATGTAAAGTGTCTTTACCTGGTTAAAAATAACTTTTCTTGACCGATAATAGAACTTTGAAAGATCCTAATAAAATTTTGAAATCTTAAAATAATTACAATTTCAATGAAAAAGAAATTTTACAGATTTTATGATACTTTGCCAACTTCTCTTGATTAGTAATCTCTTCCTTAAATATGTCTACCTTTATAATAAGAAAATCAATTTACTAAGAGATTTAAGAAAAAGCTAATAGGTGACTATTAACAATTTTCCTCCATGTATGCTAACCATTGTTAGGTAACAAATAGGCCTTCCATATAAATCATGGCAAAGTCACCAAAATCAAAACTGAAAACTAAAGGAAAATAATTCTTATGCTAAAAACACATATTTCATTAAATTTGGAATTAAATGATGAATCTAGAATTTCAAAATAACCAAAAAACTCAATTCTATTGATATAATTGTAATAAAAAATTCCAAATTTAATTAAATATGTGTTTAAAGTGAGAAAAGAAATCAGCAAAAAAAAATGAAAAAATTGAAAAGTGAAAGGAAAATCTAAGTTTTGAAATATGAACTCTAACAAGAATGGTTATACCATTGTCTCAAAAATATGAAGAAAAATAAAATAATCGCGTAAACATTTCTTCTTATGTCGAGATTTAGAAAAATCATGCCTTGCAAGGTTGTAAGTGTTGTACGAATTTACATGGTAAGTTCTTTAGACAGAACACCAAAGTACACTGCTCACAAATAGATCACAGATCAATACATTAGTATTTTTTACGTGGTTAAAACCCTCAAAGAGGGAAACAGTCCATGGCCTGAGCTAACTCCGCCACTTCAGGCAATTTATTAATAAAAGAATGAAAATTTACATAAGCTTCTCTCATGAACAGATAACCTACAAATGACTCTCCATGCTCTTTAAATAGAGATCATAGACCAATCAGGTGTTAAGCCATGGATCACGTGTCGGTAATACCGAGGAGAGAATGAACCGTCAGATCACTACATATCATGACCGTCAGATTGTAAGTTACAAAAGTACATAGTAAAGAAACACACTTTACCTAACTCTACACTAGACCAAGTTATACTTAACTATTTCCTATGTGTCGGAATATCCTAACATCTCCCCTTAAGAACAACTTAGGATAGAATTGAAGGATTTACAAATATGACACAATAGGAGAAGAAAGGAGGCACTAGAGCCTATCCCCCCTTAGTGACAACTTCCTGAACTCCAACCATAAATCAAAGTTTAGTCAACTTCGCTACTATGAGAGCCTTTGTAAATATGTCTGCAACTTGATCATATGTTGAACAATATTGCACTTCAAGAACATGGTCTTGAATGAGCTTTCTGATGAAGTGCATGTGTAGTTCAATGTGTTTGCTACGGTGATGTTGGACTGGATCTTTGCATAGTTGAATGGCACTTTGATTATCACACCAAAGTGTAGTCGAATGCTGGTGCTAAAATCCAAACTCTGATAGGATCTGACGAAGCCACAAGGCTTCCTTACTAGCTTCTACAACACCATGATACTCTGCTTCTGCTGAAAAAAGAGAAATGGCACCTTGCTTCTTAAAAGCCCATGTAATAGGTCATGAACCAAGAGTGAACACATAACCTGCAGTAGACTTCCAATCATCAGGGTCACCAGCCCAATCGGAATCAGTGAAACCAACCAATAGAGGAGATGCTTCGGCATTGTAATGAATCCCAAACTGAATTGTACCTCGAACATAACGAAGTATTCTTTTAGCTGCTTTCCAATGACTTTCACGTGGGGTTTGCATAAACCGAGCAACAAGACCAACAGCAAAGGAAAGGTCAGGACGTGTATGGGTTAGATACAAAAGTTTTCCTACAAGTTGACGGTATAAGGTAGCATCAACTTCTGGGGAAGTACAAGTGACTGAAAGTTTGACTCAAGACTAAAAGGAGAAGGAGTTGTCTTACAATCTTCCATGTGAAAATGGCGTAGAAGATCACAGGGATACTTGTATTGGTAGATGGAAATACCTTCCTTGGATTGCAAGACTTGAAGACCGAGAAAATAATGTAAGTGTCCTAAGTCTGTCATTTCAAACTTCTTTTTAAGGCTAGACTTCACATGGTTGATAAGGTTGGGATCACTACCAGTGAGGATAAGATCATCAACATAAAGAACAAGAATGATAAGAGACTTGCCCACATTCTTGGTGTAGACAATATTGTTAGAATGACACCTAGAAAATCTAGATTCTAAAAGAAAGCTATCCATTTTGGCATACCAAGCCCGACGAGCTTGCTTGAGACCATAAAGGGATTTCTTAAGCCGACATACAAGACTGGAGTCTGTTTGTATAAACCTAATAGGTTGTTCCATATAGATTTCTTCATGCAATTCCCCATGCAAGAAGGCAGATTTAACATCCATCTGATGGACTTCCCATTTGAAAGAGGTAGCAAGGGAAAGAACAAGGCGGACAGAGTTCATTTTGGCAACAGGGGAGAAGGTTTTAGTATAGTCAATTCCTTCAACTTGTGAAAAGCCCTTAGCAACAAGACGAGCTTTATGTTTTTCAACTTTCCCATCTGGTCCATACTTGGTTCTGTAAACCCATTTGCATCTAACAAGTTTTCGTCCTTTTGGTAGAGGAACAAGATCCCATGTATCGTTTGCCAATAATGAACAATATTATTCATTCATAGTTGTGTCCCAATCCAGATGGCCTGAAGCTTCTGCAAAGGTGTCAAGATCATAATTTGCTGAGACTTGAGACAGTAAAGAAGAGGCTCTTTCAAACTGAGAACGTGTACAACGCTGATCTGTAGGGTCACCGGCAAGATCACCTGCTGCATCTCGAGTAGCACGGACCAATTTTGGAAGTGAAGGAGCTGAAGGAGGATCCTGAGAAGGTGGGGGAGAATTTTCATCCTCACTTTCATCATCTGAAGAAGAAATATTTTCAAAAGTAGAAGAGGTAGAGAGAGGTGGCACATTCGCCGAACTAGGCTCGTAGGCCAATATATTTTCATCAAACTTTACATCTATTCTAATGATAACATTTTTGGAATTAAATGGAATAAGTCTATATCCTTTGACATCTTCAGAATATCCAACAAAAATACACTTTTCACTCTTAGGTTCTAAAGCTTTATGTTTCTCATCTGGAATATGGGCCTATGCTTCACTTCCAAAGACACGAAAGTGACTTACATCTGGTTTAATTGAGCTCCATGCTTCTTCTGGAGTGATATTCTTTAAAACCTTAGTAGGAGTGCGATTTATTATGTAATCTTCACAGTTAATTGCTTCTACCCAATAATTAAGACTAAGTCCTTTAGATTGAAGCATACAATTAGCCATTTCCTTTAAGGTGCGATTCTTCCTTTCGGCTACACCATTT